>JACBWV010000650.1:0-23496 GCA_013435795.1 Chlamydomonas sp. ICE-L | reverse complement strand
CTTCCCCCCCCCCCCCCCCCCCCCAACACACACACACCACCACTCACCATATGGTCAGACCGTAGCACCAGACCCCTCAGCCCCCCACCACTCCACCTACAACACACACCACACCCCCCCAACTCAACCATGGTCACCCAAGTGCCACCAGACCTCCCTCCCCACCCCGCCACACCACCACCCCAACACACACACACACACCACTTCACCCATGGTCACAACCGTGCAACCGAGCAGCCCCCCATATCCTCCACACACAACGCAACCCACCACCACAACCACCCCCACCACCACCACCCACACAAGACACATTATCACCCAGAGCACACCCCCAAAACCACCTACACACACACTCACCCACCTCACTCATGGGTCACCAGGGCACAAGACCACAGTCACACAAACCCCCCCCTGAAACACACACACAAATCACACCACCAACCACATTCCACAAACACCCCCAACACCACCAGACCACACACAGGTGCACACCACAGCATGGGCAACCCAGTGACACCAGACCCCTCAACCCCTCCACACCCCCCCCATTACACACACAAAACAACACCCATCCACCTACACCGCACCCCCCCCCCCCTCTCACATCAAACAACCACCATCCCCCCCTCCCCCCCCAAATACACTCACACACTACCACCACCGCCACCCTCCACCCCCCCTACCCCCACAAAACTCACCCATGGTACCCACTAGAACCAAAGACGCCACATAGCCTGCAGCGTCGCCCCATATTTCAAACAACCACCAAAACCCCCCCCCCACCACAACACGCACACCATCAAACATACACTCACACACCCTAGCTGAAGCCTCGCCCATTTCAAAACAACCACCACAAACACCACAACCGCACACCCGTCACAAATACACGCACACACACACACACACCACCACCACCACAACCACCCACCACGACCCAAGGACCCCCCCCCCCCAACATCACACACACCACCACTCACCAATGGGTCACCGTGCACCAGACCCCTTCACCCCCCACCCCCCACCCCAAACACACACACACCCCCCCACGCGACACCCCTGGTACACCCAGTGCACCAGCACCAACTCCACCCCCAAACCACCACACCCACACCCCACCCCAACACCACACCACCCCAACCCCACACACAAACACAAACCACCACACTCACCCATGGTCAAACAGTGACACACGAGCCCCCCCTATCCTCCAACCACAACACACGCAACCCACCAACCCCCACACCCACCAACACACACAAACCCCACACACACAAAAACACATTATTCACCCAGAGGCCCCAACAACCACCCCCCACAAAAAACAAACCCCCACCACACCCCCAAACCACCTCACCAACACAACTACCTCCATAATTGTCACCCCAGTGCACCAGAACCCCTCAAACCCACCCTAACACACACACCACACACACCCACCAACAGGAAAAAAAAAAACATAAAAAACACAAACGAACTACACACACCACCACCAACACCCAGGGGATACCAAGGAAACCAGAACCAAAGCAACCCAAACCCCCACCCCCCCATCACACAACACACAAACCCCCACTCACCAAACCACACACACCCCACCCCCCCCCCCGCTCCAACCCACAACAAGAGATCCCTAATAACCCCAAAACACACAACACACCCATCCCTCCCTCCCCCCCCCAACCACATACAACTCACACAATACCACCACAGCCACCACACACCCAAACCCACCACACCCACAAACACTCACCCCACTGGTCCACACCACCTAGACCACCCAAGCCCGCCCCACTCCACACCCCCCACCCGTAGCCTGCAGGTCGCCATATGTTCAAACAACCACCACAACCACCACAACCGCACACCCTCACACATACACTCACACACACACACCACCACCACCACCACCTACACCCAACCCCACCCACTCACCCATGGCCACCCAGTGCACCATAGCCGCCCCCTTAGCCTGCATCGTCGCCCATATTTCAAACAACCACTAAACCACCACAACCACCACAACCACACACCCTCACACATACACACACACACACACACACCACCACCACCACCACCACGTACACCCAACCCCACCCACTCACCCATGGTCACCCAGTGCACCAGAGCCGCCCCCTTAGACTGCAGCGTGGCCCAGATCCCAAACAAGCACCACAACCTACCACCACCACCCACACACACCCCACCCACCCCACATACACCCACTCACCCATGGTCACCCAGTGCACCGTAGCCGCCCCCTTAGCCTGCATCGTCGCCCATATATCAAACAACCACCACAACCACCACAACCGCACACCCTCACACGTACACTCACACACACACACCACCACCACCACCACCTACACCCAACCCCACCCACTCACCCATGGTCACCCAGTGGACCATAGCCGCCCCCTTGGACTGCAGCGTCGCCCAGATCTCAAACAAGCACCATGACCTCCCAAGAATCAAGCCATCAGGGTCGAGCACTACCAAGGTACCCCCGGCAGAAGCTGCGGTCACAGTCATAACATTGTCCACGTCCTTCTTGGTTGCCTCACTCTGGTGTTGGTCGACCTGGGGGGGGGGGAGGGGGTTGTGTGTTTCGTGTGTGTGTTGGTGTGTGGGGGGTGTTTTTTGTGTTTTGTGTGTGTTTGTGTTTGTGAGAGAGTACCCCCAAGAATCAAACCATCGGGTTCCAGCACTACCAAGGTACCCCCGGCAGAAGCCGCGGTCACAGTCATAACATTGTCCACGTCTTTTTTGGTTGCCTCACTCTGGTGTTGGTCAACTTGGGGGGGGGAGAGGGTGGTGTGGTGTGTGGTGTGTGTGTGTGGGGTGGGGTGGGGGGGGGGGACGTGTGTGTGTGTTTTTGTGTGTGTGTGAGAGCACCACCAAGGTACCCCCTGCAGAAGCCGCGGTCACAGTCATAACATTGTCGACATCCTTTTTGGTCGCCTCACATTGATGTTGGTCAACCTGAGGGTGAGGAGGGGAGGTGGTGTGGTGTGGTGTGGTGTGGTGGTGGTGGTGGTGGTGGTGGTGTGTGTTTTGTGTTTGCGCGTATGTGTGTGGTGTGTGAGTGTGGTGTGGTGGTGGTGGTGGTGGTGTGGGGTGGGGTAGGGAGTGTGTTTGAGAGCACCACCAAGGTACCCCCTGCAGAAGTCGCGGTCACAGTCATAACATTGTCCACGTCCTTCTTGGTTGCCTCACTCTGGTGTTGGTCAACCTGGTCACAAACCAATACACACACCAATACACACACACAAGCACACACACAGACAAACACCTACACACAAACACCAAGACACACACACCAATACACACACAAACACACACACCAATACACACACACAAACACAAAGACACACACACCAATACACACACACAAACACACACACACACAAACACACACACAAACACCAATACACACACACCAATACACACACACAAGCACACACACACCTATACACACACAAGCACACACACACAAACGCCAAGACACACACCAATACACACACACAAGCACACACACACAAACGCACACACACAAACACCAATTAACACAAACACCAATACACACACACCAACACACACACAAGCACACACACACAAACGCACACACACAAACACCAAGACACACACCAAGACACACAAACCAATACCCACACACAAGCACACACACACAAACACACAGCCACACTCATTGACTGTAACAATACACACGTACTGAAAATATGTGCGTGTATTTGTGTGCTGGTCCCTGGGGGAAACCCTAGGCAAACACACGATCACACCAACACACACACAGATGCACACACACAAACACAGATACACACACGTACTGAAAATATGGCAATTCAGAGGAATGTCTCGGGAGGGGTGGGTGAGCTGATCCCTGGGAAGAACCCTGGGCAAACAAACACACACACACGCACACACACACGCACCAACACACACAGATGCACACACACAAACATAGATACACACACACAGAGAGATGCACACATACATAAACACACAGATACACACACACTAACACACCAACATACCAACACACCAACACACCCACACACAAACACACACACACAGATGCACACACACAAACACAGATACACACACACACACACACACACAGATACACACTCATTGACTTTAACAATACATACATACCGCAAAGAGGTCAATCCAAAGGAATGTGTCTAGAGGGTCAGCATACTCAAATGGGAAAACACACATACATGCACACACATTAACACACAGATGCACACAAAAGCAGATACACACACACTCACACCAACAAAGAAAGACACACAGAGAGATGCACAAAAACATTAACACACAGATACACACACCAACACACCAACACACCAACACACCCAGTGTTGCATCACATACCGCAAAGATGTTAATCCAGAGGAATGTGTCCAGAGGGTTGGAAGGGTGGGTGTGCGTGTATGTGTGTGCTGGTCCCTGGGGGAAACCCTAGGCAAACGCACACACACACACGATCACACCAACACACACACCAGCACACACACACCAGCACACACACACCAGCACACACACCAGCACACACACCAACACACACACACACGATCACACCAACACACACACACCAGCACACCAACACACCCAGTGTAGCCTCACACACCGGAAAGATGTCGATCCAGAGGGGTGGATGGGTGGGTTGGAGTGTGCGTGTAAGTGTGTGCGTGTAATTGTGTGCTGGTCCCTGGGGGAAACCCTAGGCAAAGGCACACACACACTCACACCAACACACACACAGATGCACACACACAAACACAGATCAGCACACACAGATGCACACACACAAACACAAATACACACACACACAGATGCACACACACAGATACAAACACATTGACTGTAACAGCACATACATACCGCAAAGATGTCGATCCAGAGGAATGTGTCCAGAGGGTCAGCGTAGACCAAGTACTCTATCAGAGACTGGGCTGTGTGGTGGAAGGAGTTCGCCCACCTGGGGAGCAGGGTGTGTGTGTGGGGGGGGGGGGGGGGGGGGGGGGGGGGGGGGGGGGGGGGGGGGGGGGGGAAGGGTAAGTGGGCGGGGGGGTGAGTGGGTGGGGTTGAGTGGGTGATGGTCGAGAGTGGGTGGGGTGAGGGTCAGCGTAGACCAAGTACTCAATCAGAGACTGGGCTGTGTGGTGGAAGGAGTTCGCCCACCTGGGGAGCAGGGGGTGTGTGGGGGGTGTGTGGGGGTGCGGGGGGGGGGGGGCGGGGGGGGGCGGAGGGGGGGGGGGGGGGGGGGGGCGGGGGGGGAGGGGGGAGGGGGGAGGGGGGGGGGGAGGTAAAGGGGGCGGGGGGGTTTGAGCGGGGTGGGAGGGGGGAGTGAGGTCAGCATAGACAAAAAGACCTCTATCAGAGGACTGGGCTGTGTGGTGGAAGTTCTTTTTAGGAGTTCGCCACCTGGACAAAGGGGAGCAGGGGGGGGGGGGGGGGGGGGGAGGGGGAGGTGTGTGTGTGTGGGGGGGGGGGGGGGGGGGGGGGGGGAGTGGGTGTGAGTGGGATGTGGCACAAACCAGGTGTGGGTGGAGGGGGAGGGGTGGGGGGGGGGGGGGGGGGCAGGGGGGGGGGGGGTCGGGGGGGGGGGGGAGCGGGAGTGGGGGGGGGTTAGGCGGGGCGGGAAAAATAAAGGGCTTGGCGGGGGGGGGTGGGGGACGGGGGGGGGGGCGGGGGGAGTGGGGGATAAAAAAAGGCCCGGGGGCGGGGGGGGGGGGCGGGGAGGGGGCTCCCCCGGGGGCGGCGGGGGGGGGTAGGGCTAGGGCGGCCTTGGGGGGGGGGGGGGGGGGGGGGGAAAAAAAAGACAAGGGGGGTGGGGGGGGGGGGGGGTGGGGGGGGTGGCGATGGGGGGGGGACTGAAAAAAAAGGGGGGGGGCGCGTGGTGGGAGAAGTGGGGTGGGGGGAAAAAACACGGGGTGGGGGGTGTGTGGCGGGGGGGGTGGTGAGGGGAGCGGGGTGGGGAGGGTGGGGACAAAAGGTGGGGGGGGCGTCGGTGGGGGGGTGGGGGTGAGGGAGTGGGGGCAAAAACAGGAAGGTGGGTGGGTGGGTGGTGGGTGGGTGAGGACAAAAACAGGTGTGGGTGGGATAAGTGGGGGTGGCAAAACAAGGTGTGGGTGGGGTGAGGTATAAGTGGGGTGGCACACCGGGTGGGGGGGGGGGTATAAAGTGGGTGTGGCACAACCAGGTGTGGGTGGGTGGGTATAAGTGGGTGTGGCACAACCAGGTGTGGGTGGGTGGGTATAAGTGGGTGTGGCACAACCAGGTGTGGGTGGGTGGGTATAAGTGGGTGTGGCACAACCAGGTGTGGGTAGGTGGGTGTGGGTGGGTGTGGCACAACCAGGCGTGGGTGGGTGTGGGTGGTTGGGACTGGTTGTGGCAGTCCCACTCACCCATGGCCACCCAGTGCCACCCAGACACCCCTCCCCTCCCCCCCCCCCCCCCCCCCCCCCCCATCACACACACACACACCACCACCACCTACACCCAACCCTACCCTCACACACACCCTACCCCACCCCAACCTACCCCACCCCACCCCACCCCACCCCACCCCACCCCAACCCACCCCCACCCACACAGTGGCACAAGCTGCTGGCCTCACCTGTGACAGACGAAGAATGTGGGAGGTCCAACATGCTGCTCGGAGATGGTGTCAACGTACCGCCCCTTACAGGCGGGACGAATGAGCTGTTGTACAACCTCGGCGGTTGTGATGTTGGGTTTGTTGGACAGGCTGCTCACGAAATCCTTGAAGTACGCCAGAGATACGGCACTCTCCACCACTGAATCGCCAAAGTTCACCATTTCGAAGGATAAGCTGCCTTGGGTTGATGATGATGACGCTGCTGCTGCTGATGATGAAGATGATGCTAATGGTGTTGATGACGCTGCTGGTGCTGCTGATGATGCTGATGATGTTGATGCTGATGATGATGATGGTGATGATGCTGATGCTGATGTTGGTGCTGGTGATGCTGCTGCTGATCTTTATTTGCTACTACTGCTGATGCTGTTTAAAACAGTCTGTTTTGGCGCTGAAGTTGGTGCTGGTGATCTTCGATGATACGTTGCCTCGTGTTGCTGATGCTGATGATGTTGACGCTGATGTTGGTGTTGGTGATATTCGATGATAGGTTGCCTCGCGTTGCTGATGCTGATGATGTTGACGCTGATGTTGGTGCTGGTGATGCTGGTGCTGATATTTATTTGCTACTACTGCTGATGCTGTTTAAAGCAGTCTGTTTTTGGTGCTGATGTTGGTGTTGGTGATATTCGATGATACGTTGCCTCGCGTTGCTGATGCTGATGATGTTGACACTGATGTTGGTGTTGGTGCTGCTGTTGGTGCTGGTGATGCTGGTGCTGAAATCTACTTGCTACTACTGCTGATGTTGTTTAAAGTAGTCTGTTTTTGGTGCTGATGGTGGTGTTGGTGCTGATGGTGGTGTTGGTGATATTCGATGATTCGTTTCCTCGCGTTGCTGATGCTGATGATGCTGATGCTGATGTTGGTGCTGGTGATGCTGGTGCTGATGTGTATTTGCTACTACTGCTTATGGTTAAAAAAATCTGGTGTTGGTGCTGATGTTGGTGTTGGTGATATTCGATGATTCGTTTCCTCGCGCTGCTGATGCTGATGATGCTGATGCCGATGGTAATGCTAGTGCTGCTGGTGCTGCTACTATTGCTGATGCTACCAATGCTGGTGCTATCACTTGTGATGCTGATACTCCGTATGCAGCTTCTGATTCTGGCACTGGTGGATCTGAAAGTGCTGCTGCTGCTGCTGCTGATAGTGCTGATGGTACTGAAAGTGCTGCTGCTGCTGATGATGATGCTGCTGATGCTACTGAGCAGGGTCGTTCCACTTCCGTACGCGTTCTTCCGATTCGCACAGGCGGACGGAAATCAATGGGAACGTGGTGGTTGAAGCATGGGGTGGCAACAGAGAGGCGGAATTCACAGGTCGCAAGTCGGCATGGATGGAGGGGAGTCGATAGAGAAGCAATGCGTGCGCGCGAATTCGTGCGCAATAATGAGTGTGGGAAAGGAATGCGGGAAGAAGGGCAGAGAGCGGGGGAAGACTTTGAGGTATGGGCACTTGGGGTGTGATAATGTGAATGTGAGTAAGCACCCGTAGATCGGAAGTCGAAGTTTCGAAGGCGACGTGATCAGTTTAGTAATAACCTTGGTTAGCAGGCAGGTGAATGGGCTACGCGCCCCCCTAGTTGTGGGGGCCGGTGGGTGAGGAGGGCGATCCCTCTGGGTGTGATTGCGATCGGTACCGGACTCCCCGGGTGGCCTGGGTGACCACGACGACAGCACTGATACAAAGTAATAGGAACAGGGGTATCTGTACAGCCTTCCAGAGGATCATTTGGATATGAGTTTTCGAACTTCGTCCTTCGTCCTTCGTATCTCGAACTTGCTATTTGGCCTGCGTATTCTGACATTTTGGCCTAAGAATCGAGAACTCTGTCAATTCTGAGAATTGTCTGGAAAAAGGAGGTACGAACTGCGAACAACGAGACCCATACGGTTTTTTGTACTGCGATATTTCGCCCATCGTTTTGGGAATCGGCCCTGCGATAAAACCCATATTTTCGGGAATCGGCCATTAAATTTAAACTTGAGTTCCAAGGGATTTTGACATCCTTCGATTCTTGCTATTTCCTGCTTTGCTGTATTTTTTCCCTACCCGTTTAGCTGCTTGTACCAATACCGGTATGTATGCAATAAAAATGCAACTGCTTTACCTCTGTTTGGCGTAGCCCCCTCTTTAAGAGGGTGGGAGCTCCCAGGGTTACCCCATTGTCCGTTTGACCGCCCCCGAAATATTGAAGCCTGACACGACAGCCAACTGCCTCATGACTAACTGGCTTCGGTCAGCTCCATTTCCGTCCCCCCCTTTCGTTCCGTTGCCAACACACAACGCCAATTTTCCACATCGCTTGAGACTCTGCATAAAATAAAAAAAGGACTTGATAATACTATTTGTACTTGTTTTTCATGGCTTCCTAGTTTATCAGCCAGTTGTCAATATTGGTTAATCTAATACCAGCCAGTCAGAAGTAAGTAAGATATCTATCGCAGGCATCTTCCCAGATGGTGAGATGGTCAGAGTACTGCCTAGTACCGCCTTGTTCCTTCATATCTGGTGTCACAGTGTCAGTGAGATGGTCAGAGTACTGCCTAGTACCGCCTTGTTCCTTCATATCTGGTGTCACAGTGTCAGTGAGATGGTCAGAGTACTGCCTAGTACCGCCCTGTTCCTTCATATCTGGTGTCACAGTGTCAATGAGATGTTCAGAGTCCTGCCTAGTACCGCCTTGTTCCTTCATATCTGGTGTCACAGTGTCAGTGAGATGGTCAGAGTACTGCCTAGTACCGCCTTGTTCCTTCATATCTGGTGTCACAGTGTCAGTGAGATGGTCAGAGTACTGCCTAGTACCGCCTTGTTCCTTCATATCTGGTGTCACAGTGTCAGTGAGATGGTCAGAGTACTGCCTAGTACCGCCTTGTTCCTGTTACTCGCTTTAATTTACACCACCAGTACAACAGGGATGGCGCTTGTTTTCTTCTACACAGATCTTTACGAGATTTCCCAGTTGGAGGTACCGTAGTTGTTTGTTACTATTCGTGTCATCGGCTTCGATTTGTGACAACTGACTCTCTGGCAGCCCAGGGCTTTGAATTGTGACAAACTGACAACTGACACTCTAACAGTCCAGGGCTTTGAATTGTGACAACTGACACTCTAACAGCCCAGGGCTTTGAATTGTGACAACTGACACTCTAACAGCCCAGGGCTTTGAATTGTGACAACTGACACTCTAACAGCCCAGCGCTTTGACATGTGACAACTGACACTCTGACAGCCCAGGGCTTTGAATTGTGACAACTGACAGCCCAGGGCTTTGAATTGTGACAACTGACAGCCCAGGGCTTTGACATGTGACAACTGACACTCTGACAGCCCAGGGCTTTGAATTGTGACAACTGACACTCTAACAGCCCAGCGCTTTGACATGTGACAACTGTCACTCTGACAACCCAGGGCTTTGAATTGTGACAACAGACACTCTAACAGCCCAGCGCTTTGACATGTGGCAACTGACACTCTGACAGCCCAGGGCATTGACATGTGACAAGTGACACAGAAATGCGGTATTTCCTGGATTACCGAACGATTACGATATCGTGTAGCACTTTTCTATGAACATCAGTATGAGACCAAGGGGATTATAGTGTTACAACGTCGATAAGTACTACCTAATTTATAAACACATGCGATAATAATCGCACAATTAAATTATCATCCCAGCTGAGATGATGATTTAATAATATGGTAGAATTAAATTATCACTGTAGCACGAACTCAGGGCCCCGTTTGGTTAAACGATTGTTTGGGGCTCAGTTCATCAGTGCTTGTTCTTTTTAAGCCCTTCCTGTACGGTTGGGCAAGTCCCTTTAGCCTATTTGGCCTACCCCTGGACTGTAACATACATACATACACTACCAGTAGTAGTGTTACAACGTCGATAAGTACTACCGGTAGTAATAGTGTTACAACGTCGATAATTACTACCGATGGTAATAGTGTTACAACGTTGATAATTACTGCCGGTAGTAATAGTGTTACAACGTCGATAATTACTATCGGTAGTAATAGTGGTACAACGTCGATAATTACTGCCGGTAGTAATAGTGTTACAACGTCGATAATTACTATCGGTAGTAATAGTGGTACAACGTCGATAATTACTGCCGGTAGCAATAGTGGTACAACGTCTATAATTACTACCGGTATCGGTAGTAATAGTGTTACAACGTCGATACACATTAATTCAAGTCAGATGAACCATTATTAAAGAAGATTAAAAGATAGAAACACACAAGAATATCGTGCTCTCTTTTTGTACCATGAGCACGATTGAAGGTCGATATGCCCTATTCCAGGCCAATCTGTAATAATCCCCAAGGTTCCAAGGCCCTGAAGATACCGTTACTCCTAACGTTAGGAGAACTGCGTTAGAACGGGTTAGGAATTCCAGGCCAATCTGTAATAATCCCCAAGCTTCCAAGGCCCTGAAGATACCGTTACTCCTGACAATTATGAGAATAGACCCCCCCGACCTTCGTTCGACAAGCCCTATTCCAGGCTCATGTATGGTAAAACCCAGCAGGGTACTACTTTTTGGCAGATTGGTCAGCGCTTTAAGCGCACTAACGTCAAATTGGTCAGCGCGTTTTTGCGCTTTCTAGTGCAAAAAGCGCAAAAACTGCGCGCTGCGCCCACAGGGGGTTAAAAGAACTGCGGGAAACGCGCAGTGAGGCTCAAAAAGACAGCACGGCACCACGCTGCCGCGCGCGCTTAGAAGTACCCTGAACCCCAGGCACCCCAGGCCCTGCATACACTCCTGACTAGAGTCACCCCACGATTTCCGATATACACGACACATCACCTGCCTGACTACCTGGGGATTTCAAACGGACCCCAGGCGTTGCGTCCTGGGACACAACTTGATTCGGTAGGTTGCGTCCAGGGACGCACCCAATTTCGTAAGTTGCGTCCTGGGACGCAGTCGAATCCTTAGGCTACGTCCCTTGCGTCACATGCGTCTCATTTCATCATGAACAACCCGGATATAAGTGACTACTAGAACCATGCCGTGCTAGACCCTTATATCACACTAACAGCTGGCGATCAGCGAATTTTGAGAGTAGACTACGATATCAGTTCGCTACACAGCACGACATATTGTGCGATAAACACGAGAACATTACATGACGATCACGTTAACGTTATCGCACAATAAACTATATCATACGATATCGTACTTGGAAATTATTGCCATTTTCAACAGATATAAGATTAAGGGCGTCTGGAGGCGCGTCCCGAATGAAATGATTCGAATTATTAATTCAATGTATTTAAATGTATTTAATTGAATTGTATTTAATGTTGTGTTATTTTAATTCGATTTATTTCTTTCCATTTAATTTAATTGACGTGATTTGAATGCATGTAATTGCTTTAAATTGTATCAATTCGAATAGGATTAAATTTGAAGGGCGCCTGAAGACTTTAAATTAATTATATTACAAGGAATCGATTGATGATTTAGCATTGTTAACTAGAAAGTGACGAAAAATAGAGTTTTTGAAGGATTGTTGATTTTTAAGCAGTATTGAACGTTTCTGTAATTTAATGAAATGCATGTGCGTAGATTGATTTTTTTTTTAGAATTTGATGCAAGAAAAATGGGGCCAATCAGGTGTCTGGTTGATTTTACGGAATGTGTGCAAGGTATTGCATGTTTCGGCCCAGCCCAGACGTGAACGGTATGTCCCGTCCTCCTGAACGGGGTTTTGGCCAGCGGCAGGTGGCGTGGCTTGCCCCTGCCCCCGCCACTGCCCCCGCCCACCGCCCCCCGCCCGGTGGCCCCCGCCCCTGCCCCACGCACGGCCCTGAGGTAGGGTTAGTGGGCTAATTATAGCACAAGTGCCCTAGGGGAATGTTTCGTCCATTGTGATGCTTACATGTTTCGCCTCGAATTTTTGACGACAATTCTGCCCCCATACCTATGTAAACGCACATGTTTCAGCGGTCCTAATTTGAATTGTTTGCTTAAAACACCCTGAAATCAAATTGTTAACCGTGAATTTTAGCTTTTGGGCCCAACCTGAGCTCCTTTTCGTGAATTGCGATGCTCATCTGTGCTCTGGTCAAAATTTGTCCGGTACAAATAAATCTTATACCGTAATTCATCAAAAATATGGAATGTTCAACTTTTTTGATGTTTTTCATGAAACCTGAAAATTTGGTTTGTGACACACGGACGAACGAACGAACGAACTAACGGACATTTTAATGGGGCTAATCCCTCTTCATCAAAAAATCTGGAGATTCTTTTGATTCGGGTATGTGCGCCTACATCGGTTTGGGAGCAGAATTGTTGTCAACCATTCGAGACGAAAACATATAAGCACGACAATCGATCAATTCCCTTCAGGCACTTCTGCTATACTTAGCACACGGAGCTCACCTCAGGGCCGAGAAGAAGAAGAAGATTACAATGGCCACTTATCCTCGAAACACCGCAATTTCCGTTGGCTAAGTATCGCGAGAAATGAAATCGCAGGTCGCGGGCTCGAATCTCACTCAAACCAATGTTTTGCCTTTTCAAAAAAACAAAACGTCATGTAACCGTAAAATCATATTCTTGCATGAATTTCTAGACGACACATTCTCAAAAATTTATATGGGGGCACACATTCTCCTTTGCGCTTCTCTTTCTTGGTGACTGTGCTTAGTTTGTTGGTTTCGTTTATCTAGTTTGAGCTCTTGCTTATGGCTTCTGGTGTACGGGCAGGGCTTAGTGATGGCTACAAAAACTATCAGATGCTTATAGCCAACAGGTCTACCCTGTGTGGTGGTCTGGTGAATTCTCTCGCCCCTGTCATTTTTGCCTGCTTGCTGAGTCTTGCTAGCACATGCCCTTGGGTGGTCTTTAGTTGTTTTTAGTTCGGCCTTCCTCTTATGTGTTAGTTGTTTTTGGTGATCTGGATTGCCTACCTTGGCATCCCTCCCCTTTACGCTCTCCTTGCCGCCTCTAGTTTGTTTCCTCTTTTGGACTGACCTCGTTTGTTTTTCATGTTTGTGGGAATGCCTTAAAAACCGTCGTGCTACCTGTTAAACAATTATATGGTCGGCAGGCTGTCTTGTCTCAACAGTAATTTGCTGAGTTGACGAATCCTCTCACTAGGGTTTTCAGGTTTCTGGGGGTGCCCCAAAAGCCCTCATGCTCCCTGTTATAAAATTTGATGGTAGGAAGGCTGTGCTGCTGTCCTGTCTCGGCAATGATTTGCTGAGTTTATGTAACGACCCCTCTCTCTCTCTCTCTCTCTCTCTCTCAGAACACTTGACTAGGAGGAGCTGTAGCTTCATTGGTCGGGCACAGAGCACTATAACAGGATAGATTTAGCTTGGCAACCCATGCATGGGCTGGGCTGGGCCATACAGCTCAGGGTACTTCAAACGGACCCCAGGGGTTGCGTCCTGGCCACCCATTGCGTCCTGGCCACACATAAAATACAGAAGCCCAAACTGACTGGAATACTAATTACAAGCGGCAATGCAGCTTCATAATTTAAAGCGTCAAATGTACTTCGATCCATGTACAAAAAGTTTACCCGATCATCCTTTCTACGAGGGTGTCCCGGCATCCCACGTAGAAAACATAATATACGCTATCATCCTTTCTACGAGGGTGTTACGGCATTCCATATAGAAAACACAATATACGCTAATATCCTTTCTACGAGGGTGCCCCACTTTCCCATGTACACAACTTTATAAAAACGATCATCCTTTCTACGAGAACGGTTGGCTCTTCCTTACTGCCTGCAGAACAATAACTGCACACCTGAAGTGTACCTGCAGCATCTGAACAGCAGGTACAGCATGGCAGTACACAACCCGTACGCATACGCTAAACCACACAATGGCACATACAGCACAACCATGGTCTACGGAACCCTTTACTACACCCCTGTGGCACTCCTCTCACCCAAAATGCACCGTTCAAGACAAATAAAAGGGTGCCGGACAGTTTTTTTCCCCGGAGCCCCCACTTCTGGGGGTCGGGAGCCCCCAGGGTTAGCCCATTGTCCGTTTGTCCGACCATCTGTCCGACCGACCGACCGAAAAATTGAAGCCTTACTCGTCAACCAACTGCCTCATAACTAACTGGCTTCGGTCAGCTCCAGTTGCCAACACACTCCGCCACTTTTCCGCGTCGCTTGCGACCCTACACAGGACTTATTCTGTTCAGCTTTTCTTTGCAGCTTCTAAGGCACCCCTGTGCAGCTGCAGCTCTCTAAGGCACCCACCCACCAACGTAATCTATGTCTCCCAATATCCTGCACACTTGCGTACACCTGCCCCCCCACTACCCCCACCCCAAACCACACAAACACACAGGCTCACCTGCAGCAACACAGGGTTGCTATGCAACATGCCCCCCCCCCCCCCCCCCCCCCCCCCCCCCTCCCCCCATCCAACCTACCCAGGCCAAGTGCTAAGCTCTGCCGCACTTTTTGGCGGAGCCCCCTCTTCAAGGGGGCGGGAGCCCCCATGTTTACCCATTTGTCCGTTTGGCCGGGGAAAAAAAACGTGAAGCCTGACACGGCAGGCAACAGTCGCGGAACTAACTCGCTTTGGTCAGCTCCATCGTTGCCACCTTTTGTTCTGTTGCCAACACACTCCGCCAATTTTCCGCGTCGCTTGCGATGCTGCATAGGACTTGTTCAGCACTTTGGGAGTTGACTGTGTCAGCTTCAAGGTGCAGTAGGTTGCGTCAGGTAAGGCTGAATAGGCAGCCAGAGGAGCTGCATTGAAGCTACGAGCAGCAGCTTCTGAGCAGATCCCTTGGCTTGCTACCCAGCTTAACGTAACACAACATAGTTCGCTTGGAAGCTGGCAGAATCATCGTTATTAGTAATATTGATCCGTAGGCCAATCCTAAACCTAAGCCCGGGAAATGCAAACAAGCTCATTTCCATCATACACGCATTCATCTTGGTCAAAGTAATGCTACCGCCTGGTGGGACGCGGTATTAAGGGAGCCTTGTCTTCGACGATAGGGAACGGGCCGCTACTGGACAAAGCTACCATGGCGGTTGACAGCGACCACGGAGTCTTCAACGCACCCGTGGGAATTCAAACCTGGCACCTACGTCGTTTAAGTCGCTTTGGCATCAATCCTGGTGGGGTCGCACCTCGATCGGTTGACAGCGACCACGAAGACTTCAACCCACCCGTGGGGATTCGAACCTGGCACCTACGTCGTTTCAGTCGCTCTGCCATTGAGCCATTCATTAAACAGTATCCGCGTGCCAATCCCAACCCCAAGCCCGCCCAACCCCAATCCCGCGTGCCAACCCCAATCCGCGTGCCAACCCCAATCCCGCATGCCAACCCTAACCCCAACCCCGTATCCGCGTGCCAACCCCAATCCCGCGTGCCAACCCCAACCCCAAGCCCGCCCAACCCCAATCCCAAGCCCAAGCCCGCCAAGTGCAAAGCAGCGCATTTCCATCATAACACACCATGCTTCTCTATGCCTTGATAGTTCGCTTTGCTTGTTGTCAAGCCTTTTCATTTGCTCTTTCGTACGCTTTTTTGGAGGTTACTTCCTGGACTAGGTTCTGAGGGGTATGTTGCCCAAACCCTCACTGTTATAAAACTGTCCAGCTGCCTCACTGTCCAGCTGCCTCACTGTCCACTGTCCAGCTGCAGGATGTAACTATATCCTCTCTCATGCTTCATCCTGACCAATATATTCCGACCACAAGCATCATTGTGATTAGAATACCCTAAGATACTCTAGAATGACCCAAAGCAACATAGAGAATATTGATCATATCCACAGACATTTATCAAACCCACGAAATTTAAGCAAATTCATGACACTTCAGCAAATCCATCAAGATTGAGCAAATCGATGAAAATTGAGCAAATGGAAAATGCAAACAAGCGCAGGTCCATCATAAACACCTCCATCCCGATCAGATTAGTCCTCCACCAACAGCAAGCAAGGTAAAGCAAACGAGTTTTAACTTTCTCTTTGACCTACATACACCAGGGTAATTCAAAGCGCGCGCTTTTGCACTTTTGAGCGCTGACTTTTTGACCCCCTCTGCGCTTTAAGCGCAGTTTTTTGCACCCCCCTGTGGGCGCAGCAAGCAATTTTTGCGCTTTTTGCACTACAAAGCGCAGTTTTTTTGTTTTCAAGTGCGCTAAAGCGCTGGCCATTTTGGCCATTTGAAGTACCCTGACATACACGTCTATATGTAGGGATCAGCAATATGATATCATATGATATCATGTCATCATATGATGTCATATGATGCCGGCGGTCTCACTAGGTAACTTTGGCCTGGGGCATCAAATCATATGATACTAAATCATATGATTTGTTTATGATAGCATATGATATCATACTCGTCTTTGGTCAACATCATACTTAAACACCTACAGATTTACTTGTGCCAAAACAACCTCACGGGGTGAAATGCCCAAGCAACATGTGTCCTCAAGTACTTTGGTGCATGACACTGTGGGTACTACATTGTGTCATTATGGGTTGCCCTTTTGTCGCAACTGCCTCCTTTTGGGTTGCGCTTTTGACTTTATAACCGAAAACGGAAATCTGCGCGCTGCGCCAAGAGGAGGGGTCCAAAACAAAATTACGTCCATTGCGCAGGTGGGGTCCAAAACCGTACGCGCTAGAGCGCAATAGCGCGTGTCCTCAGTACTTGGGTGCAGTACCAGTTTTGCCTTTTCGACGACGTGTCGCCCATGCGTCGTCATTTAGTCGTCGCATGGCGACGCGTGGGTTTGGCTAAAAGAGTCAGAATCGGCCTTCCGTCGCCCACGTGGCTACGGAAAATCATGGGCAAATGGCCTTCCATCGCCCCCCTTCGCCCATTGCTACCGTCGCCTACTGCTCGCGAGGTGCAGTACACTGTTTGTAATTGCGAGCGACCTTTAAAAAACTGTACGAAACCGAAACCGTACACAAACAAAACTGAAACCGTACACAAACAAAACCGAAACCGTACACAAACAAAACTGAAACCGTACGCACTTCGAGCTTCCCTCTACATTACGAGCTTTCGAACCCTTTCCTTTAGAGACGAGCTTTCGTGCTTTCCTTTATGGGACCAGCTTTCGTGCTTTCCTTTATGGGACCAGCTCAGAGGCCAGCTTTAAAGCTTGCCTCTCTGAGACAAGCTTTCGAGCTTTCCTTTTCGAGACGAGCTTTCGTGCTCTCCTCGAGCTTTCCTTTTCGAGACGAGCTCTGAGACCAGCTTCTCTCTGAGAAGAGCTTTAGAGCTTGCCTCTTAGAGAAGATTACAATGGGCACTTATCCTGGCAGTGGAAACACCACCGCCCCCGAGGGAACGGACTCCGAACCCACTGTCTTCCAGCAGTGGGATTCAAACTTCTCCCGATTCTTAGAGACAACTTTTGTGCGCCCCTCATCAAGACCAGCTTTAGTGCTTTCCTCTACTGGTTTGCGCACTTATCCCCGATCCGGACTCAGAGTGGCTCAATGGTAGAGTTTCCGACCTTGATCGAAGGAGATGCCGGGTTCAAACCCCGTCGGGAGCGTTTCGGTTCTCACGGTGGCCGTCAACCGTATGAAACGTGACTGGTTCTAGCCTAGTTGCCAACTCGAGCAAGGTGAGCTTACGAACCGGTGTCGATAACACCACGTCCTTAGTAGGGTCAACTGTCCCCGGCAGTGTGACTTACTTGGATGTTCGAATTTTCAAATTTCAATTTTTTGCGCACTTGCTGGTGGTCCATCTCAAGCATTCAGCGATACGCATCGTACTATCCCGCAAGCATGCACCCCGCCGGAACCACAGGTAAGCCGAGACAAACCTCAGAGTAGATAGGACAACTACTAACACTGGTTGCACGATTGCATACCAGGGTACTGCGGTGCCGCGCTGCCTATTTGAGCCCCTCAGCGCGTTTCGTGCAGTTTTTTCAACCCCCTGTGGGCGCAGCAAGCAGCTTTTGCGCTTTTGCACTAAAAAGCGCTGACCAATCTGATGTTTGTGCGCTTTAAGAGCTGGCCAATTTGGCAAAAAACAGTACCCTGTCGCATACGACAAATGAAACGATTAACTACTGTCAGATCCCCTAGATGTATAATAAAATAACACTTATTTGAAGTGACGAGCTTTGAGACCAGCTTCGCTCTGAGACGAGCATTAGAGCTTGCCTCTTTGAGACAAGCTTTTGTGCTCCCCTCGTTGATAAGACCTTTCCTCTACAATACACGCTTACGAGCTGCCCTTTTAAGATGAGCTTCGAGACAAGCTTCGCCTAAAATAATATTATAACAAAATGGTCTTAACATAATATGATTATAATAATCGGCTTATGCAGTGGTGTCCTTAACTTCACGTCCTGAGAGTGGCACATTACTCGGATGTAACAATTTTAATTTCAATATAATAATACGAACCTAATACTAGTTTAAGAATATGATCATAATATAATAATATAATACAATAAGTCTAAAATCTGTTTTTTCGTGTCGGTTCGAAGACACAGATTCACTGGCGGAGCCCCCAGGGTCTGCGTGGCTGAGGTGAAGCTGAGGCGAAGCGTGGCGCGAGGCAAAGCGAAGATCAGCGAGGCTGAAGATCACAGCGTGGCCGAGGCAAAGCGTGGCCGATTCGAAGCGAAGATATGCGTGGCTGAGGCGAAGCGAAGATCAGCTTGGCTGTCAGCAATACCTGTCTGTGGTCTCTCTGTCGTAGTTACTGTCTGGTATACCTTCCGGGTAGGTGCCCCTTCGATATACCCTGAACCCTTGCCATCATTCTGATGGCTGTGGTACTTGGGTGCTCCTGCACCTTCTTGTAACATTCTCTGTTTCCTTTCTATCATTGCCGTGCTCCGTTGACAGTGGCTCAAGATCATAGCGTGGCCGAGGCAAAGCGTGGCTGATGCGAAAATTCGCAGCGACAGAGTGGCAAGCGTACCCCAAGATTTGCGATGTCTGAGCGACAGGGTGGCACGCGTACCCCCAAATTTGCGACGTCTGAGCGACAGGGTGGCAAGCGAAGCCCAAGATTTGCGTAATTGGAGCGACAGAGTGGCAAGCGTACCCTAAGATTTGCGATGTCTGAGCGACAGGGTGGCAAGCGAACCCCAAGATTTGCGTTATTGGAGCGACAGAGTGGCAAGCGTACCCTAAGATTTGCGATGTCTGAGCGACAGGGTGGCAAGCGACCCCCAAGATTTGCGTTATTGGAGCGACAATGTGGCAAGCGTACCCTAAGATTTGCGATGTCTGAGCGACAGGGTGGCAAGCGTACACCAAGATTTGCGATGTCTGAGTGACAGCAGTCAATTTGTGGAGTACTGCAACCAATTGCGATACACTTTTATCTACTCGAAATCCCTCTAAATATTATTATCTTTTTCGTAGAATGCTTTGCCTGCGTTCGGCCCTTTTCCCGCCCTCCTGAAGGGGATCTCGCTCCTCCCCCCCCCCCCCCCCCCTTGAGGGGATGGCTCCGAAAAAACCTGGCATCAATCCTGGTGGGGTCACGACACGAGCTCAGGGGACCCCTTTAAGGCAGGCTGGATTGCTGACCTGGCATCAATCCTGGTGGGGTCGCACCTCGAGCTCATGGGCCCCAATTAGGGCAGGCTTGATTGTAGACCTGGGTAAGAGGCGGAAGCAGGGGAGGGAAGGTGAGGGGGTGAGAGTTTAGGTGAGGGGTTGGGGGGTAGGGGGTGAGGGTAGGAAGAGGAGGGGGGGGGGATGAGGGGGTGATGGTGGGATTTGGGGGTGAGGGTGTGAGGGTTCATGGTTGGGAGAGAAAGTAAGGGTAGGGTGAGTGGGTGACGGTTGGATTTGGAGGTCAGGGTGCAAGGGGTTGAGAGTCAGGAGGAAGGGTAAGGGGATGTGGTGGGCTGAGAGTTGGAGGGTAGGATTTGGGGTTGAGGGTGCGAGGGGTTGAGGGTACGGAGGAAGGGTAAGGCCATGAGGTAGGGAGAGAGGGGTGATAGGGTGGGCTGAGGGTTGGAGGGTAGGATTTGGGGGTGAGGTGCGAGGGGTTGTGGTAGGGGGGAGATGGTGAGGGGGTGAGGGTGCGAGGGGTAGAGGGTTGGAAGAGAGGGTGAGGGGGTGAGGGTGCGAGCGGTAGAGGGTTGGAAGAGAGGGTGAGGGGTGAGGGTGCGAGGGGTAGAGGGTAGGAAGAGGGGTGAGGGGGTGAGGGTGCGAGGGGGTGGAGGGTAGGAAGAGAGGGTAATAGGGTAGGGTAGTGGTAGGGAGGAGGTGAATAGTTTAGGGTGAGTGTAAGCTTGTGCCATCTGCAAGCTGAAGGCTAAGGGGTAAGGGGGTTTAAGGGTGGAGGTTGAGGGTGTCAGGGGGTTTGGGTGAGGTTGAGGGGGTCAGGGGGTCAGGATTAAGGGTGGAGGGTTGAGGGGTCAGGGGGTCAGGGGGTTAGGGTGGAGGTTGAGGGGGTCCGGGGTTAGGGTGGAGGTTTGAGAGGGGGTCCGTGGGTCCAGGGGGTTCGTGTGGAGGTTGAGGGGGTCAGGGGGTTATGGTGTGGTTGAGGGGGTCAGGGGGTTAGGTTCGAGGTTCAGGGGTAAGGGGTCAGGGTAGGGTGAGGTTGAGGGTCAGGGTCTCAGGGGGTTTAGGTGGAGTTGAGGGGGTCGGGGTCAGGCGGGGGTTAGGGTTGGAGGTTGAGGGGGTCGGGGTCAGGGGGGGTTTAGGAGGGTTGCAGGTTTGAGAGGGGGTCCCGGAGGGGTCAGGGGGTGTTGGGGAGGTTGGAGGGTCATGGGCTCAGGGGGTTCGGGTGGAGTTGAGGGGTCAGGTCCCCAGGGGGTCCGGGGATTAGGGTGGAGGGTTTAGGGGTCAGGGGTTAGGGGTGAGGTTGAGGGGGTCAGGGGGTTAGGGTGGAGGTTGAGGGGGTCAGGGGGTCAGGGGTTAGGGTGGAGGTTGAGGGGGGTCATGGGGTTTAGGGTAGAGGTTCATGGGGTAATGGGATCAGGGGTTAGGATGGAGGTTGAGGGGGTCAGGGGTTAGGGTCGAGGTTCAGGGGACGGGGTCGGGTGTTGTGGGTTAGGGGGAGGTTGAGGGGGTCAGGGGGTCAGGGGGTTAGGGTGGAGGTTGAGGGGGTCAGGGGGTTAGGGTGGAGGTTGAGGGGGTCAGGGGGTCAGGGGGTTAGGGTGGAGGTTGAGGGGGTCAGGGGGTCCAGGGGGTTAGGGTGGAGGTTGAGGGGGTCAGGGTTAGTGTAGATGGTTCGCGGGTAAGGGGTTCAGGGGGTTTAGGGTGAGGTTGAGGGGTCAGGGGGTCGGGGGTTAGGGTGCGGTTGAGGGGTCAGGGGGTCAGGGGGTTAGGGTGGAGGTTTCGGGGTCCATGGGTCAATGAGGGTAGGGTGGAGGTTGAGGGGGCAGGGGTCAGGGGGTTAGGGTGGGAGGTTGAGGGGTCAGGGGTCAGGGGTTAGGGTGGATGTTGAGGGGGTCCAGGGGTTCAGGGGGTTAGGGTGAAGGTTGAGGGGGTCCAGGGGGTCAGGGTTTAGGGTGGAGGTTGAGGGGTCAGGGGTCAGGGGATAGGTGGAGTTGAGGGGGGTCCAGGGTGTTAGGGGGGTGGAGTTGAGGGGGTCAGGGGTTAGGGTGGAGGTGATGGGGTCAGGGGTAGGGTGGAGGGTTGAGGGGTCAGGGGGTTAGTAGAAGGTTCAGGGGGTAAGGGGTCAGGGTTAGAGGTGGAGGGTTGAGTGGGTCAGGGGGTCAGTTGGTTTAGGGTGGAGTTGAGGGGTCGTTGGTCAGGGGGTTTAGGGTGGGAGTTTGAGGGTCAGGTGGGTCAGGAGGGGAGTTAGGGGTGGAGGTTGAGGGGGTCAGGGGGTCAGGGGGTTAGGGTGGAGGTTGAGGGGTCAGGTGGTTCAGGGGTTAGGGTGTAGTTGAGGGGTTCAGGGGTCAGAAGGGGTTAGGGGTTGAGGGTGAGGGGGTCAGGGGTTCAGGGGTTTAGGGGTGGAGGTTGAGGGGGTCAGGGGGTCAGGGGTAGGGTGGAGGTTGAGGGGGTCCAAGGGGGTTATGGTAGAGTTTGAGGGGTCAAGGGTCGGGGGTTAGGGTGGAGTTGAGTGGGTCAGGGGGTATGGTAGAGTTTCATGGGGTAAGGGTCATGGGGTCGGGTGGAGGTTTAGGGTCAGGGGTCAGGGGGTTCGGGTGGAGGTTTGAGGGGTCAATGGGTCAGGGGTTAGGGTGAGGTGAGGTGGTCAGGGGGTTCAGGGTGTTAGGGTGGAGTTGATGAGGGGGTGCAAGGGGTTGTCAGGGGGTAGGGTGTGAGGTTGAGGGGGGTCATGGGGTCATGGGGTTAGGGTGAGGTTGATGGGTCGGGGGTCAGGGGTAGGGTGGAGGTTGAGGGTGGTCAGGGGGTCAGGGGGGGTTAGGGTGGATGTTGAGGGGTCAGGGGGTCGGGGAACCTTAGGGTGGAGGTTGAGGGGTCAGGGGTTAGGTGGAGGTTGAGGACGGGGTCAGGGGTTAGGGTAGAGGTTGAGGGGGTCAGGGGGTCAGGGGGTTAGGGTGGAGGTTGAGGGGGTCAGGGGGTTAGGGTAGAGGTTCAGGGGTAAGGGGTCAGGGGGTTAGGGTGGAGGTTGAGGGGGTCCAGGGGTTTAGGGTAGAGGTTCATGGGTAATAGGAAAAGGAAGGGGTCAGGGGGTTTAGGGTGGAGTTGAGGGGGTCAGGGGTCAGGGTTTAGGGTGGAGGTTTGAGGGGTCAGGGGGTCGGCAGGGGTTCGGGTGGAGGTTTTGAGGGGTCAGGTCAGGGTTTTAGGGTGGAGGTTTGAGGGGGTCAGTGGTCATGGGGTTTTAGGGTGGAAGGTTGAGGGGTTCGGGTGTTAGGGAGGG
>JACBWV010000655.1:22500-29050 GCA_013435795.1 Chlamydomonas sp. ICE-L | reverse complement strand
ACAACCGAGCGCCCCCTCCCCCCCAGACCCCCCCACCGGAAAAGACCCCTGCACAACAAACACGACACTTTAAACACACACACAGGTGGTTCAATTTGACTGTGGGTGAATACTCCCCCGCCCCCCCCCCCCCGCACACATCACGACAATGTTGTTCATTTGACTGCGGGTGAATATTACACCGCGCCTGTTCCCCCCCCCCCCCCCCCCACACCACAACACAACACACGACAGGTGGTTCATTGGACTGTTGTGGAATACTCACTCTACATACTACTACAACTACCCGCGTGCCCTGTCCCCCCCCCCTCCACCCCCCCCCCCCCCCCCCACACACCACCAGGTGGTTCTTTTGACTGCGGGTGATATTACAACCACAAGACACCGTCGTGCCTGTCCACCCCCCCTCTCCCACAGCCCACCCACACCCACCCACCCAACTCACCCCGACCCTCCCCCCCCCCCACACCACACACACACAGGTGGTTTTTCATTTGACTGTGGGTGATACTAAAACAACAAACACAAACATACAAACACCGGTGCCCTGCCCCCCCCCCCCCCCCTGCCCCATACCCACCCACAACCCACACACCCCAACGTCAACACTCCCTCAGCCCTACCCCCCCCACCCCCCCCCCCCACACAACACGACACATTTGTTCATTTGTTGACTTGTGGGTGAATTACTACACCGCGTGCCTTTCCCCACCCCCCTGTCCCAGTCATGTGACCCGGGGGCTACGGCCAAGGATGATGTGGACGGGGACCTCAGCGTGATTGTAGAGGCATGCCCCTCCGTCAGCAGTACGGGGCCCTCCCTGGCGCGGTACAGTTACTTCGGCATCACTGCCTGCTCCCTCAACAGCGCCGTCACGGGATCCCACTTCATAGAATTCAAGGCAAGTAGTGTGTGTGTGCGTGTGTGTGTGTGTGTGAGTGTGTGAGTGTGTGTGTGAGTGTGCGTGTGTGTGTGTGTGTGAGTGTGTGCGTGTGTGTGTGAGTGTGTGTGTGTCGTGGTGTGGTGTGGGCGTGTGTGTGGTGCGTGTTGTGCGTGGTGTGTCTATCTGTGTGTGTGGTGTCTGGTGTGTGTTTGTGTTTGTTTGTTACAGAACCTACTCATATAATGCAGTGTTGGTATTGTGTTTGTGTGTGGTGTGTGTGTGTTGTGTGTGCTGTTGTGGTGTGGTGTGTGTGGTTTGTGGTGTGTGTGTGTGGTGTGTGTGTGTGGGTGTGGTGTCTGTGTGTTGTGTTTTGTAATTTGTGTGGTGTGGTGTCTGTGTGTGGTGTTTGTTTGTGTGTTTGTGGTGTGTGTGGTGTGGTTTTTTTGTCTGTGTGTGTGTGTTTTGATGTGTGTATTGTTTGGTTTGTTTTTGTGTTTGTTGTTCCCTGTGTTTGGTAGTGTGGGTTTTGTTTTGTCTGTCGTTGTGTGTTGGTAAATTTCATGTATGTTTTCTGTCTTTCTGTTATGTCTGATGTATGTCTGTCTGTCTGTTATGTATGTATGGATGTATTTATGTTATGTCTCTCTTTCGCCTGCTGTCGCGCGGTAGTCCCAGTCGTGATGATGATCTGACTTTCTGTGGCAACAAAGAGTTTGTCCACAGCCCTCCTGTGTCTGTCTGGTCATAGAGGGTTTGTCCGCAGCCCCCTTGCAGCCCCCCTTGCAGCCCCCCTTTGTCTGTCTGGCCGCAGAGGGTTTGTCCCCAGCCCTCCTGTGTCTGTGTCTATGGCCACAGAAGCTTTGTCCGCAGCCCCCTTTTTTCTGTCTGGCCACAGAGGGTTTGTCCGCAGCCCTCCTGTGTCTGTGTCTGTGGCCACAGAGGGTTTGTCCGCAGCCCTCCTGTGCCTGTGTCTGTGGCCACAGAGGGTTTGTCCGCAGCCCCTTTGTCTGTCTGGTCACAGAGGGTTTGTCCGCAGCCCTCCTTTGTTTGTTTGAAAGTGACGGTTGATTGGAATTGTGATGTTAGTTTTAGAGTGATGTCCTTGTGACAACATGCTAGTAATGTGAGTAGGTAGGAGTAAGTAGGAGTAGGTAGGAGTAGGTCTGCTAGGAGTAGGTCATGAGTAGGTCGGCAGTAGGTGGTAGGCGTGGGTCGGCTTGGTCTGCTCGGTCGGTCTGAGTAGGTAGGGTCGGGTAGTCGGTAGTCCGTAGGTAGGCTCGGTCGTCTGCGTAGGTGGTTGGCGTCGGTCGGTCGGCGGTACGGTCGGCGTCGGTCGGCGTCGGTCGGCGTCTGTCGGTCGTCGTCGTCGCGAGTCGGTCGGCGTCGGTCGTTCGCCGTCGCGTCGAGAGCGATCGTGTGATTCTGTTGGCCCCACCGTTCTCCTGCGCACGTCGCCTCCGACGCTAACCAATGGCGGAGAGTGATCGCAAGGGAGCGACAGGTGGCAACGGAAGCGAGTTAGTTACGAGACCGTTGGCTGACGTGTCAGACTTCATCACGGTCAGACGGATGGTTGGATGGATGGACGGGCAAATGGGTAAACATTGGGGCTCCCGCCCCCCAGAAGGGGGGGCTCCGCCAACAACAGTGCCTCTCACCCAAACACACACTCTCCACCACCACCCACCACCCATCTCCCCCCCCTTCCCCTCCAGCCAACCAACCAACCAACCAACCAACCAACCAACCAACCAACCAACCAAACCCTCCCTCTCCTCCCCCACACCACACCACCTCCCCCCCGCCGACCTCCCCCCCCCCCCTCCCACCGGTCCCCTTACCCCCCCCCCCACCCCTATAGGTCCCAACACCCCAACAAGGCCCCCTTCGTCACCACTCAGCGTCCCCCCGCCTCTCCCCCCCCCCCCCCCCCCCCCCCCCCATCCCCGACCATCCCCCCTCCCCCCCCCCCCCCCCCCCCCCCCCGCCCCCCCCCAACCAGCGCTCTCCCCACCCCCCCCACACAACCCCCTCCCCAGGTCACCATGCATCTTCCGTTCTTCTCTGCCAGCGTTCCCCCCCCCCCCCCCCCCCCCCCCCCCCCCCCACCGCCCCGTGCCGCCCCGCCCCCGGTAACCTCCCCCCCCCCTACCCCCCCCCCACACCCCTCCACCCCCTTCCCATCCCCCCAAACCCCTCCCCCCCCCACCCCCCCCTCGCCACCCCCCGCCTCCCACCCCCCCCTCCACTCCCCCCCCCTCACCACCCCGCCGCCCCCCTCCCCCAACCCCACATCGCTCCCCCCCCCCCCCCCCCCTCCTACCCCCCTCTTCCGTCCCCCCCGGCCCCACCGCACCGCGCCCCCCCCCCCCCCCCCCCCCCCCTCCACCCCCTACCCCATCCCACCCCCAAGCGGCCCGCCCCCCCCCTCCCCGTCCCCCCCCCCCCGCACCCCCGGCGCGCCACCCCCTACACCCCCCTCCCCCTCCCACACTCCCCCCCCCCCTCCCCCCCCCCCCCCCCCCCCCCCCCTACCCGCCCCTCTCCTCAACCCCCACCCGCCCCCGCCGCCCCCCCCCCCCCCCCCCCTGCCCCCGATCTCCACTCCCCCATCCGCCCCCCCCCCCCCCCTACACCATAACGCCCCCCCCACCCCCCCCCCCCCCTCACCCCCCTCCCCCTCCCCCCACGACCCCCCACCCACCCCCTCGCCTCCCCAAACACCCCCACCCCCCGCCCACCCACCCCTCCGCCCCACCCTCCCCCTCGCCCCCCCTCCCCCCCCTCCACCCCCCACCCCCGCTCCTCCCCCCCCACCCTCAGACCCCCAAAACCCTCCCCCCCCCCCCAGGCCGAGGACCAGCCCCCCCCCCCCCTCCGCTCCCCCCCCCCCCCCCCCTACACACACGCCACCCCCCCCCCCCCCTAACCCCCTCGCCCCCCCTGGCGGAAAGACACCTGCCCCCCCTCCCCCTCCACCCCCCCCCCCCCCTCCCCCCCCCCCATCTCCCAGCCCACCCCCTAGACCCTCAACCCCGCTCCCCCCCCGCAGCCCCACCCCCTCCCACCTACCCCTACCCCCGCCCGCCCCCCCCCCCCCCCTCCCCCCCCCCCCCCACCTCCCCCCCCCCCCCACACAGACACACACAGTCACCAGCAGCGCCGCGTCTTGCCGCGTCCCCCCCCCCCCCCCCCCCCCCTCCCCCCCCCCCTCACACACACCCTCCCCCCATCGCCCCTCCCTTCCCCCTCCCCCCCCCCCCCCCCCCTCACACACCCCCTCCACACACCCCCTCCCCCCCATCCCAATCCCCCCCCCACACTTGACCCCATCCCCCCACTCTTACTCCCCCGCCCTCCCCCCCCCCGCCCCCCCTCACCGACCCACACCCCCGCTCTCCCCCCGGCCTCCCTCCCCTCCGCTCCCCCCCCCCCCCCCCCCCGCCCCCCCCCCCCCCCCCCATCCCTCCCCCCCTCCCCCTCCGCCGCCTCCCCCCGCAATCCAACCCCCCCCCCGCCCCTCCCCACCCCCCCCCCACGCTAAGACGAAATACCCCCCCCCAACCCTCTCCCTCCCCCCACCCGCACCCAATAAACCTCCCCCCCCCCCCCCCCAGCGCCCCCCCCCCCACCCCCTCCACCCATCCCCGCGACCCCCTCACCCCATCCCCCCCAGCCACCCCACCCTCCCCCCCCCCCCCCCCCCTCCCCCCTCCCCCTCACCCCCCTCCCCCCATCCCCAAAGGGATCCCCCGCCCCCCCCCCGCGCCGCCCTCCCAAGCACCCGTCCCCCTCCCAACTGCCCCCCCCCCCCTACCCGCGCCCCCCCCCCCTCCCCCGCCCCCTCCCCACTCCCCCCGCAAGGACTCTCCACACCCCCCCCCCCCCCCCCCCCTCCCCCCTACAACCCCTCCCGGATCGCCCGCCCCCTCCCACCCCTCGCCCCCGCCCCCCCCCCCCCCCCTCCCCCCCTCCCCCTCCCCCCCCCCGCCCCCCCCCCACACTAGTTCCCGCCCCCCCCCACCCACCCCGCCACCAGCCCTCCCCCTCCGCATCCAGCCACCAACACCCCCACCACCTCCCCCCCACCCCCCCCCACACACCCCCCCCCCCCAGCAACACCCACCTCCCCACCCCCCCCCCTCCCCCACCGCCCCCACCCCCCCCCCCCACCCCCACAAAACACCCCACAGTCCCAACAAAGCGCGCCGGCGTCTCCGCAGCGTCCCCGACACCCTCCAGCCCTCATCATCCGCTGAGGACTGGGACATTTTGACGTCAACAACAATCCACCAGGTACATCCACAGGTTGCGTGGCCCCGGCTCCATCACCTTTCCCTCCCGCACACCCACCCTCGTGGACCCTCTCTCCCTCGCTCTCAACACCCTCAACCAACTCGGCGCTATCGCAATTACCTCACTCGAAACCTCACTCAAACACACCTCCGCCTTCCGCCCCTCCATCGAGCTACGACTGCACAGGAAGAACGGGGGGGAGGTGGTCAGCCTGAAACAGGGCTGGCAGTACAACGTGTGCACTACATCCCTACCCACAAACGAAGAGCCTTGTGAGCTGGGTGCGGCTGCGCTGGACATTGATGGGAGTGACATCTCGTATAAGGTAAGATTGTCTGCCCCCACACCCGTTTACATACCCCCACACCCACACCCACACCCGTATACATACCCAACCTCCCCTCCCACACACATCCTAAATCCGTATAAACATACCCCCCCCCCCGCCCCCCCCCCCCCCCCACACACACACACACACCACAAACACCACACACACACACACACACACACACACACAATAAGTTAATATTGTCTTCCCCCCACTCCCTTTTACATACCCCCCCCCCAACACACACAGCACAACCCTATCCACCCCACCTAACCTTCTCCCTACTCCGCACCACAGTTCTTGGCCCACACCCACACTCCTCACCCAACCTTCTCCCTACTCTCCCCACAGCATCTTCTGGCCCCACCCCACACTCTCAACTCCAAACCCCCACCCTCACCCCCCCACACCATCCCCCATCCCCCCCATCCCCCGCCCCCCCCCCCCCCCCCCCACCTAACCCTCCTCTCCCTACTCCCTACTCCCCACTGCCCCACCAACAGGTTCTTGCCACACCCACAACCACTCTCGCCCCAAAGCCCCCCCCCCCCCCACCCCCCCCCCCCCCCCCCCATCCACCTTATCCACCCCACCTAACCCTCTTCCTACTCTCCATCGCAGGTTCTGCCCCCCCCCCCCCCCCCCCCCCCCCACCCCTCACCCCAAAGCCCCCCACCCACCCACCCATCCAGCCCATCACCCCCCCCACCTCCTCCCCCAAAGCCACCCCCCCCCCACCCACCCCATCCACCCATCACCATCACCCCCCCAACCCCCTCACCCCAAAGCCCCCCCACCCCCCACCCCATCCAGCCCATGCAACCCCCCCCGTCACACCCCCCCCCCCCCCCACCACCATCCAGTCCCTCCCCCCAACCCCCCCCACCCCCCACCCCCCTCCAACCCCAAAAGCGCCACCCCCCCCCACCCCCCCCATCCAGCCCATCACCCCCCCCCCCCCCCCCCCCCCCCCCGCCCCCCCCCCCTCCCCCCAAAGCCCCCCCCCCCCCCCCCCATCCAGCCCATCCACCCCACCACCCCA
>JACBWV010000655.1:0-15000 GCA_013435795.1 Chlamydomonas sp. ICE-L | reverse complement strand
CTCCGAAGTGCGCATCACCATTTCCACCGTCCTGCCCTGCCCCCCTCCCCCCCCCCCACCCCTCAATAACACCAACACCCCACCACCCCAAACATACCCCACCCCAACACATACAGAAACCCCCCCCCCCCCCCCCAACTCCCCCCCACCCCCCCCCCCAGAACCCCCCCCCCACCCCCCCCCCCCCCCCCCCCCCCTTTCCACCCCCCCCCAAACACACACATGAACGCCACTCTCTAGCCTGGATCCTCCTTTAACTACTTAACACCTCCGAAGTGCGCACCACTATCCTCCACCCCCACCGCCCTTCCCTGGCCCCCCCCCCCCTCCACCCCCCCCCCGCCACGCCGCCCCCAAAAAAAAACCCCCCCCCTCCCCCTTCCCAACCCACACGATTTCTCCACAATGTCGCCAGCACACCCTAGATCCTGGATCCCCTCCCCCACTCCAGAGAAGCGCCCACCAGCCGCTCACTATCTCCACATCATTCCCTCCTCCCCCCCTACCCCCCTACCAACCAAACACCCAAACCCACACGGCTGTCACACCCCTAAACCTTCCCTCCCCCACCCCCCTGAACCCACAACAGGTCGCCACACTCTAGCCCTGGCTCCTCCTTACTAGAAGTCCCCCCCCCCCCCCCCCCACCCACCCACCACCCCCCCACCACCCACCCCTCAACACCCCCTCACACTCCCCTCAACACCCCAACACCCAAACACCAACACCACAGGTCGCCGTCCGCCACAAACCCTAGCCTTCTGATCCCTCCCTCCACTCCGAATTTCGCGACCCAGGGACCCGCCTCAAACCATCTCCACCGTCCTGCCCTGCCCCACCGCACCCCCCCCCCCCCCCCCCACCCCCCATCCCCCCCACCCAACCAACACCCAAACACCTCAACCCACCAGGCTTTCACACACCTCTAACCTTCCCCCCCCTGAACACACACAGGACGCGAGCAACCCTAGCCAGGATCCTCTTCACTTCCAAATTCCCCCCCCCCCCCCCAACACACACAGGACGCACACTGAGCCTGGATCCTCCTTAACCAAAGTGCCCCCCCCCCCCCCCCCCCCAAACCACACAACAGGACGCCACAAAACACAAACAGAACCCTAGCTGGATCCTTCCTATCACTCCGAAGGCCTCCCCCCCCCCCACCCCCCCCAACACACACAGGTCGCCACACCCTGCCTGGATCCTCCCTCCACTCCTCCGAAGGCGCACCACCCAGCCGCACCACATCTCCATCCATCCACCGTCCCTGCCTTCCTAACCAGCCCCCCCTACCCTCCCCGCGACCCCCCTACCTTCCTCCCTCCTCAGCCTCCCTCCCCCAACACAAACATGACGCCGCACCCTAGCCAGGATCCTCCTCCATCCCAAGACAAATTCCCCCCCCCCCCCCCCCCCCCCCCCACCTTCCCTCCCCCCCTCCCCCCCACACACAAACCTTTCCCTCCCCGCCAACCACCCCCCAACCACACCCCCCAACCCGCCTCCCCCCCCCCCCCCAACACACACAGGTCGCCCATACCCTAGCCCTTTGATCCTCCTCCACTCCGAAGTGCGCACCACCAGCCGCATCACCATCTCCACCGTCCTGCCCTGCCCCACCAGCCCCTCCGCCCTTCTCTCCCAGTCAAACGCCGACCCCGCTCCTAACCCTTCCCTCCTCGCCTACCACCTCCCCCCCATCGGCATCCCCCTCCCCTCTCTCCGCTGGGCCAACCTGGAGTCCCTCTCCGCCACCCCCCTGGCGCCCTCCGATGTTCTAGGGGGGGCTGAGGACCCCCTTGCGGTCTTGGGATTCTGCAAGGTCGAGGCTCTGGTGGAGATGGAGACTGGGTGTACCCCCTCCTTGCCCCCCCTCCCCGCAGGTAAGGGGTGGGGTGGGGGGTAGTTGCACACATACACACACACCACGCACCCCAACCACACACACACACACACCTACTCCTTCCCCCCCCACACCCAACACCAACACCACCACACACACACACACCAACCACACACACACTGCAAGGTCGAGGCTGTAATGTGGAGTTTGATCTGGGTGTAACCCCCCCTCTTGCTTCCCCCTCCCCCTCCAGGTAAAGGGTGGGGTGGGGTGGGGTGTAGTTTCCACACATACACATCCCCCCATCCCCCATCCCCCCCCCCCACCCCCACCCACCCACCCATCCACCCACCAACACCCACCCCATCCATCGAGGCTGTATTGGAGTTGGAGACTGTGTACCCCTTCCTTTCCGCCCCCTCCCCTCCCCTCAGGGTAAGGGGTGGGTGGGGGTAGTTGCATCAACACACATACACCAAAAAACCACCAAACGCACCCACAACCACACACAAACACCACCTACCCCCTCCCCCCTCCCCCCCCACCCCCAATACAAAACCACCACACACACGCACACACACACCACACACACACTGCAAGGTCGTCTGTAGTGGAGATGCGAGACTGGGGGTCCCCCTCCTTGCCCCCCCTCCCCTCCCCCCAGGTAAGGGGTGGGGTTGGGGCGTAGTTTGCACAACATACCCCCCCCCCCCCCCCACCCCCCCTCCCCCTACCCCCCCCCCCACCACACACACCCCACACACACACCGTGGCTGTGGTGGAGTAGAACTGAGACTGGGTGTACTCCCTCTTGCCCCCCGCCCCTCCCCTCAGTAAGGGGTGGGTGGGGTGGTAGTTTGCCACATACCCCCCCCTACCCCCCCCCCCCCCCCCACCCCTACCCCCCCCCTACCCCCACCCCCCCCCCCCCCCCCCCCCCCCCCCCCCCCGCTCCCCCCCCCCCCCCCCCCCCACACACACCCACACACACCCACAACACACACACACTCCCCACAACCGAGGCCGTGGTTTAGTTGGAGACTGTGTGACCCCTCCTTGCCCCCCGCTCCCCTCAGTAAGGGGTGAGTGGGGTGTAGATTTGCACACATACCCTCCCCCCCCCCCCTGTCTCAACCGCCACATGCCCCAGGTCCATTCCACACCATAACACTCACTATACACCCCTATTCTACCCCATTCTATTCTACCCTTTTTTTGCCCTTTCACCGCCCATTCCACCCCAGTGCAAAAAAAGCAAACACCCCATTCCAAACCCATTCCACCACCATTCTCCAAACAACACCCATTACACAACAACAAAAAACCAAAAAAAAAAACTCACTAACCACCGTTATTCAACCCCCATACCACATACCTAAACCACCCATACCACAAACACACCATTTCACTCCCATTTCACCTTCAGGCATCTGTTAGCGCAACGCATGGACAGGTCACTGTTGAGTGAACCCTAGGTGCAGGAGCATCATGGTGGCAGGCACAGGCATGTTTGAGTGACCCTGTGTGCAGCCAATCGGTGTGGCAGGACACAGGTAAATGTTGAGTGGGACACTCGTGGTGCAGGCCTCATGGTGGCAGGCCCAGGTCACTGTTGAGTGACCCTCGTGTGCAGCCTCATGGTGGCAGGCCCAGGTCACTGTTGAGTGACCCTCGTGTGCAGCCTCATGGTGGCAGGCCCAGGTCACACCCTACGGCTCATTCATTGCTGCGGGGCACCAACGGCGACGATGTAGATCATGGCGGTGATGAGGACGATGATGATGGTGACAATGACAATGACGGTGACGGTGGCCATGACGATGACGGTGGCCATGAAGATCATGACGGTAATGATGATGACGATGATGATGAGGGTGACAATGACAATGGCGATGAAGATAAGACCCTTGAGATCAACAGCTCGAGGCTCAGTGACTCTGCTGACTCAGCTTTCCAGGATCTGATCACCGCAGTACAAGGCCGGCGGCACGCGCGGCGCATGTTGGCCACAGCTGACCCCGAGGTCTGCTCCTGTGTTGTGTTGGACCCCTCTGGGTCGGCCCCCTCCTGGCCGTCCACACTTGACTTGGCGCAACCAAGCCTGGGTAGAGCAGGTCTGCTGCTGTCTGCCTCTCTGGTGGACCCCAACTGCACCCAGGTAGGATTATAACTGATTATAACTGATTATAACTGATCATAACTGCTGTCTGCGTCACTATTGGACCCCTTTGGGTCAGCCCCCAACAGGCCATCCACACTTGACTTGGCGCAACCAAGCCTGGGTAGAGCAGGTCAGCTGCTGTCTGCCTCTCTGGTGGACCCCAACTGCACCCAGGTAGGATTATAACTGATTATAACCGATCAAAACTGCTGTCTGCCTCTCTGGTGGACCCCAACTGCACCCAGGTAGGATTAGAACTGATTATAACCGATCAAAACTGCTGTCTGCCTCTCTGGTGGACCCCAACTGCACCCAGGTAGGATTATAACTGATCATATCTGATCAAAACTGCTGTCTGCCTCTCTGGTGGACCCCAACTGCACCCAGGTAGGATTATAACTGATCATAACAGATAAAAAGTAATGATAACGCCTGGTGGGGCGTGGTGTTAAGGGAGCCCGTCGTACACGGGTAGGGGGCGGTCTTCTACCTCAACTGGACAAGCTACCATCGCGGTTGACAACGACCTGCAACGCCAAGAGCGACCAAAGGGGGGATCGAACCCCCGACTCTTCATCCTCAGAGTGATTCAGTCTACCACTAGACCAATGTATCATAACTGATTGTAACTGATTGTAACTGATTGTAACTGCTGTCTGCGTCACTATTGGACCCCTCTGGGTTAAACCCCCACCTGATCATCCACATTCGACTTGGCGCAACCAAGCCTAATAAATAATACATAAATAATACATTAATAATAATAATAATAATAATAATAATAATAATAATAATAATAATAATAATAATAATAATAATAATAATAATACATATATAATATAATAATAAATGAATAATAAGAATAAAATGAGACTATAACAAATGAATAATAATAATTAAATAAATAATAAATACTTATATATAGGGTAGAGCAGGTCTGCTGCTTTCTGCATCACTGGTGGACCCCAACTGCACCTAGGTAGGATTATAACTGATTATATCTGATGATAACTGATTATAACTGCTGTCTGCATCACTGGTATACCCCGACTGCACCCAGGTAAAATAACACTCTCTTCTGGGCATTCATTGTGATTTTAGGTTATTTTATTTGATTTTAGCTTATTTTAGGTTATTTTAAATTTAGGTGTTTTGAAGTGTTTTGGCTGATTTGTGAGTGATTTGGGGTGATTTGAAGTGTTTTGGCTGGTTTTTGAGTGATTTGGGGTGATTTGAGGTGTTTTTGATCATGGCTGATGATAATAATTGCTGTCTGCGTGGACCCCAACTGCACCCAGGTATGAGTATACTCTCTTCTGGGCACCCTTATTGATTTTAGGCAATTTTATGTTATTTAATTTATAGTTTTTTTGAAGTGTTTTAGTTTTTTTTTAGTAATTTGTGATTTTAGGCGATTTAGGGTGATTTGAGGTGTTTTGATCATAACTGATTATAACTGCTGTCTGCGTCATTGATGGACCCCAACTGCACCCAGGTAAGATTATAACTGATTATAACTGATTGTAACTGATTATAACTGATTATAACTGAGAATAACTGATTATAACTGATCGTAACTGCTGTCTGCGTCACTGGTGGACCCCAACTGCACCCAGGTATGAGTATACTCTCCTCTGGGAAATCTTTATGATTTTTTGCGATTTTTGGTTATTTTAATTATAGGTTTCTTTAAGTGTTTGTGCTGTTTCTTGCGTAATTTGTGATTTTAGGCGATTTAGCGTGATTTGTGATTTGCAGTGTTTTTGATCAAAACTGATTATAACTGATTATAACTGATTATAACAGATTATAACTGATTATAACTGCTGTCTGCATCAATCATGGATGGTAACTGCACCCAGATAGGATTATACTCTCTTCTGGGCAGTCATCGTGAATTTAGGTGATATAAGGTGTTTTGAAGTCATTACTAGGTGATTTGGGGAATTTTTAAGTGTTTGGGGGGGGGGGGGGGGGGGGGGGGCGGGGGGGGGATGGGTCAGGGCATGTGTGTTTTGACCATAACTGATTATAACTGATCATAACTGATTACGGTGTAACTGATCATAACTGATTATAACTGATTATAACTGCCCCCAAGTATGAAAAAATAAGAAATAGAGCATTAACAACGGTTTTATGGGAAAAAAACCACCCAAAAACAAAAACAGAAAACTCACAAACACAAAACAACCCAACAAACACTCACCACTTGAACACGACAACAACCAACACACACACAAACAACACACATGAAAAAGGCCCCACACCCACAACACACCCAATACACAACACCCACACCACACCCCCACCCCCACACCAACCCCCACACCCACACGCCGTCTCCCACCCTATCCACCCCCATCTTCACTTCCTACTCTCCATCCCCATCCTATCAGCCCCCCCCCCACACACTATCTCCCTCCCCACCAGATCACCGAAGATTGACCGAGTAGGACGATGGCGGATTGGATGGAGGGCGCATGCAGTCTGTGTCCAATCTCAACTCCGCCTGCAGATCCATGATAGCTTCCTGGGCAGATTGGGATCCTATGAAGGACCCATCCTGGAAGACTCCTGGTATTTTGGCGTGTGAGGCGTGTGGCATGGGGGGGGGAGAGGGGGCGGGGGGGGGGGTGTGGGGGGGGGGGAGGGAGATGGGGTTGCCGGGGTCGGTGACGGCGCAGGGGTGTGGGGATGGGGGTGGGGCGGTGGGGGTGGGGGCGCTAGGGTAGGGGGGGTGTTTGGGAAGTAATTATAGAGGACAACCTTGGGAGGTCGGGATGCATAGAAGTAATAAGCAACACACTAGTCGATCGAACGAAGGAAGTCAGGGGGGACTCCTCGATGACGGTGGAAGACTCCTGGTAGGTGGTATGGGGCTGATTTTAAACACTCAATTGTCACTCACACACCCCCAAACCCCCACATCACTCACGCACTACAACACCACCCACCACCAACACCACCACCACAACACCACACACAGTTCTCACCAGTTGTTTTTGTAAGGGGGGCCAGATAGGAGAGGAGGGGATAAGGGGAGAGGGAAGGGGGTGTATGAAAATAAAAAAAAAGCAAAACAACGGAGTAAACAAAGAGAGGCAAGCAACAAAAAAAAACACAAAAACAACACACCCATTCCCCCCCCCCCCATTATTGCACCCCCCCCCTCCCCACCCCCAACCCTCTATTCCCCCCCCCCCCCACACCCGCCATCTCTTTCCCCCCCACCACCCAAACCCCCACCCCCCTCTATTCCCCCCCCCCTTCAACTCACCAGCACCACCACCACCACCACCACCCACTCTACCTCGACCACTGATGTAGGTATGACCTCATTGTGGCCTTTTACCAGTGGGTCGGCCAAGCAGAGGCAGCCCAGGGTGAAGCGTATGCTTGAGATTTGCGAGAGCCTGAACGTTGTGTGTGGAGACGCCGTGGTGCAGAGCTTCAGGTCTGTTTGTATTCTGTTTTATTTTAATTTATTTTAATTTAATTTAATGTATTTCAGGTTTTATTTTAATTATTTTAATTATTTTAATTATGTATTTAATTGTTTATATTTTTCATTCAAGGCAGCCAGGGTGAAGCGTATGCTTGATCTTTGCGAGAGCCTAGACGTTGTGTGCGGACACACCGTGGTGCAGAGCCTCTGGTCTGTCTGTATTCTGTTTTATTTGATTTATTTCAGGTTATATTTTAATATTTTTTATTTTTATTTATTTCATTTTATTATATTTTAATTTATTTGTTTTTAGGCTGCCAGGGTGAAGGTGTGAAGCGTATGCTTGAGATTTGCGAGAGCCTGGACGTTTTGTGTGGACACACCATGGTGCAGAGCTTCAGGTCTGTATGTATTTTGTTTTATTGTAATTCAATTTAATTTAATTTAATGTATTTCAGGTTTTATTTTAATCGTTTTTATTATTTATTTGATTTATTAATGTTTGCATTTATTTATGTTATTACATTTAAGGCTGCCAGTGTGTAGCGTATGCTTGATCTTTGCGAGAGCCTAGACGTTGTGTGTGGACACACCGTGGTGCAGAGCTTCAGGTCTGTCTGTATTCTGTTCTAATATAATTCAATTTAATTTAATTTATTATATTTCAGGTTGTTATTTTAATTATGTTAATTATTCTTTCTTTTATTTGAATGGGCGTTTTTATAATAATTGATTTGAAATTTGTTTGAGTACATTTTAAGGGGACGCAGGGGTTTGAAGCGTATGCTTGAGCTTTGCGAGATCCTGGAGGTTAGGTTGGTTGGTAGGAAGAGTGGCGGAAAGGTGCACAGCTTCCACGGCTGTTAACAGTTTATTAGTATCTCGATTAGTTGATAGCTACGCACAATCACTATCTCACATCACATGTCACCCACATCCAATGCACATGCACAGTCCACATGCACATCACATACATCACATCACATCCACATCACATCACAGCACATCACCATACAGCACAGCACAGCACAGCTATACCATCACATGCACCATCCACATCAACCATCACATTCATCCATCACATCACATCACACCATCACATTCACATTCACATACATACATCAACACCATCACATTCACATCAACATCACCATAACCATCACATTTCACAATCACATCAATCACATCCACATCCACACACATCACATTTCACCATCAACATCAACATCACATCCACATCACATCCACATCACCAGTACATCACATCACATTACATTCACATCACATCACATCACCTCACATCACAATCAATTTTCACACACATCACATACATCCACATTCAAACATCCACATCACGTCACGGTCACGTCACTCAACTTCACGTCACGTTCACATCACAATCCAAATCCCATCACATCACATCACCATCAATCAACCTTTCAACGTTACGTACGTACGTCACGTTCACGTCACGCAGTCCACGGTCACGTCACGGTTCAACGTTCACGTCACGTTCCACGTTTTCACGTCACGTCACGTTAACGGTCAGTTTCCACGTTCAAGTCACGTCCGTTCCACGTCACGTCACGTTCAACGTCACGTACGTCACGTTCACAGTCCCACGTCGTTCACGTCACGTCAGTCACGGGGTCACGCTCACGTCACGTTCACGTCACGTCACGTCACGTCACGTCCACCGGTCACGTTTCACGTTCAAGTCACGTTCACGTTCACGTCAACGTTCCACGTTCACGTCCACGTTTCACTGGGTCACGTCCACGTCACGTCAACGTTTCACGTCCACGTGTTTCACGTCACGTTACGTCACGTTCACGTACGTCACGTCACGTCACGTCCACGTCAAGTCCACGGTCACGTCACGTTCACGTCACGGTTCACGTCACGTCCACGTCACGTCACGTCACGTTTCAAGTCACGTCCACGTTCACGTTCAGTCCAGTCACGTACGTCACGTCACGTCACGTCACGTACGTCCACGGTAACGTCAGTCACGTCACGTCAGTCCACGTCACGTCACGGTTCACTTCCGTTCACGTCACGTCCAGTTTCAGTCACGTACGTCACGTTCAGGTACGGTTAGTCACGTACCGGCCGTCACGTACGTCCCGGTCACGTCACGGTGCACGTTCACGTCACGTCAACGTCACGTACGTCACGGTCACGTCACGTCACGTCACGTCACGGGGTCACGTCACGTTTCACGTACGTCACGTTTTCACGTCACGTCACGTCAGTCACGTCAGGTCACGGCACGTCACGTCACGTCACGTCACGTTCACGGTCACGTCACGTTCACGTTACAAAAACGTACGTCACGTCACTTCACGGTCACCGTCACTTCACGTCCCTCAAGTACGTTCACGTCACGTTCACGTCACGTCAGGTCACGGTCACGGGGTCCACGTTTTTCACGTCACGTCAACGTCACGGTTTCACGGTCACGTCACGTTCAAGTCACGTCACGTTCACGTCACGTTCACGTTCACGTCACGTCACGTCACGTCACGTTCAAGTCACGTTCACGTACGTTCACGGTCACGGTCACGTCCACGTTTCACGGGTTCACGTCACGTCACGTCACTTCACGTCACGGGTCCCCGTTCACGTCACGTCACGTCACGGTCACGTTCACGTACGTCCCGGTCACGTCACGTCACGTCAGTCACCGTTCCCGTTCTCACGTCACGTCACGTCCCGTCACGGTCTACGTCAACGTCACGGTCACGTTCCACGTTCACGCACGTTCACGTCCTCGTCACGTCACGTTTTTTCCACGGTTCACGTCACGTCAAGTCACGTCACGTCAAACGTCCACGTCACGTTCAGGGGTCAAGTATGGTCATGTTATGTTATGTTATGTTATATTCTATTACATTATGTTATATTCTATTATATTCTATTCTATTTATTTTATTCTCTCGTATATTATTTTATTTTATTTTACCCCTAATCCCTAAACCCTGAACTAGACAGGTTGAACGATGTGCCTACCATCCGAACCCTAAATCCCAACCCCCAACCCCTAAACCCTAAACCCTGAACCCTGCACTGGTTGTTTGGAAACGATTTTGCTTACCAGCGAAAAACCCTAATCTCAACCCCCAAGCCCTTAAAAGGGCCTGACAACCCCTACTCGGTGAAACGACGCTGTTCTTACCAGAGGCAGCAAGTTAGCCTTCTTGGAGACGGAGACCCTAGAGGGAGTGTGTGGAGATGCTGAGGTGCACAGCTTCACGTCTGTTACATTATTTTTTTTTATTATTATTATTTTTTTTTTTCTTTTTTTTTTTTTTTTTTTTTTTTTTACCCTATCCCTTAAAAAAACCCCTCAAACCTTGGAACCGTTTTCAGGTTTTGGGACCGATGTGTCTTACCGAGAGCAACCTAGTGCTTCTTGGAAACGGAGACCCTGGAGGGACACAGTGCCAGACGCCGGGGCCGTGGCGTGTGTGTGTGGAGATGCTGAGGTTGACAACAAGCTTACACTGTTCTGTTCCATTTATTACTTTTTAAATTACGTTATTTATCTTTATTTTATTTTTTATTGTTACTAATCCTATCCTAAATCCTAACCCTAAAACCCTAAACCCTGAACCTTACTCAGGTTGAACGATGTGGCTTAACCAGGCGGAGGGGAAAAGCAGGCAATTAAGCTTCTTGGAGACAGGAGAGCATGGGAGGGAGTCAGCCCTGAGAATATTGCATGCCTGGTTAACAGGCGGGGCCGGGGGGGGAAAGGGAAGTGGTTTACTCGGAAACATTACATACAAAACTGGGAGGGGTGGGGGAGGGGGAACAAGGAGGTGAGTGGGGTGGCAGTGGGGTGTCTGGTGGTGGGGGGGGGAGGGAGTGGTAATTTGGGACCATTCAATACAAATGGGAACAGGGGTGGTTGGGGACACCAAAAGAGGTGACGTGGGGTGTGGGTGTGGTGTGGCGGATTTGTGGTTGGGTGTCTGGGTGGTTGTTGGGGGGGAAGTGGGGTACTCAACATTCCATTTCAACTTGGGGAGGGTGGAATGGGGACCAAAGCGGTGAGTGTGTGTGTTGGGTTGGGGTGTTGGCGGTGTGGGGGGGGGGAATGGTTTTACTTTGACCATCCATTGCAAACTGGGGGGAGTTGGCGACCAAAGCGGGTGCTTGGGTTTGGAGGGTGGGGGGTGGGTGTGGGTGTGGGGTGGTGGGCCGGGGAAGAAGTGGGTGGGTGGATAGGTTTGATAGGGGGGGTGTTTTGGGGGGGTGGGTGGGGATGGGGGCGACCCACATGCGGTTTAGGGGTTAGTCGATTTTTTGTGTTGTGTGTTGCATGGTAGGTGGGTGGGGGTGTGGGTGGGGAAAGGGGGGGGGTGGTGTTGTGGGGGGAGCAGCCAGCAACTCACTCCAAATCACTCCCCTTCATTCCTTGCCAAACCCAAAAACAAAAGGGGGTTGGGGGGGTTTGGGTGGGGGTGGGGGGTGGGGGGGGGTGGGGGGAGCACCAACCACTCCAACGCACTTCCAATGTCAACCTTGCCCAAAACAAAAATAGTGTGTTGTGTGTGTCGTTGTGTGTGGGTGTGGGTGTGTGTGGTGGGTGGTGTGGGGGGGGGGGGGGGGGGGGCGGAGCACCAACCCACTCCACACTCACTCCATTTTCTACTTGCTCAAAACCAAACAAAATAGGGGGGTTCTCGTGGGGTGGTGCGGTGGGGGTGGGGGGGGCGAGCACCCACAACCCACTCCAAACTCACTTTTTCCCATTCACTTTGCCCAAAACCACAAAAACTAAGGTGGGGTGGGGGGTGGTGGGGGGGGGGGGGGGTGAGCACCAACCCTTCCAATCACTCCCATTTCACTCTTGCCCAACCAACACATTAAGGGGGTGTGGTGGGTGTGTGTGGGGGGGGGGGGGGGGGGGGGGGGGGGGCGAAAACCCACTCCAACTCACTCCCATTTTAACTCTTGCCCAACAACAAAAATAGGGGGGTGGGGGGGTGGGGGTGGGGGGGGGGTGGGTGGGGGGGCAAAGCAACTCATCCAACCTCACTCCCATTTTCACTCTTGCCCAAACCAAAGACAGGGGGGGGTGGGGGGGGGGGGGGTGGGGGGGTGGTGGGGGGGAGCAGCAACTCACTCAACCTCCTCCAGTGCACCTCTGGCCCAACCAACAGATTTTAAACCACAACAAAACAGAGAAAATCTTCCCAACCCCCTGGCACACCAAACGGGGACCGATGGGGGCTCGCCACTCACCCCCACCGCACCGCACACCAAATCGTCACACCCGCACCAACACACCACACACCCCATCTCACACCGCCCACCCCGCACTCACCCCTCACCCACCCCACACACCCACAAAACCACACTCCTCCCCTCACACGCCACCAACACAACCACAACAACCACATACCCCACACACACACCACCACTCCACCTCACACCGTGCACAACCACACCCACCACACTCAAACACCACCACACACCCACTCACACACCAACAGCCTACACCACCACACCCACCACACACACCACCACCACTTACCGCACACCGTCCACACCTCACCACAACACTTAACACCCCACCACACACTCCCCAATCTGCACCACCACACCCCACCACCCCACCACACCCCACCGACACCTGGCACCACACACCACACCCCACCCCAAAACAAACCACACACCCTCACAACCGTCCCACCGGCACCACACCACCACAAACCCCACCACACACCACACAACCGCCACACCGCACCACACACCAACACACCCACCAACAACCCACACACCCACACGTTCACACTCACCACACACCACACACCACACACCACCACACACTCACACCTCCACACTCAATTACACAACCCACACAACCACACACCACAACCCCAATCCACACCACCACACCTCACACCTCAACCTCACCACACCAACACAACCCCACCCACACACCACACACCTCACCACACACCCTATCACACGCCTTCACAGGTCACATACCTCACCACACACACCGAACCCCACCAAACACCACCCACCTCACACGCGCCACACACACCACACACCCCACACACCACCCCACCACCTTCACCAACCGTAACCACACACACACCACCCCAATTACACACCACCAACACTCTCACCATCACCACACAAACACACACCTTCACACCTCAACAACCACCACACAACCCCACACACACACACACCGTACACCTACCACACCACCACACAACCCCAGTACAAAACCACAACCAACACACCTCACCACCACACCTCAATCACACAACCTCACCAACCACCACCTCACAAATTCACCACACACCACAACACCTCACATTCACACCTCACCATACACCAACACACCCCACCCACACACCACCACCCACCTCACCCACCTCCCCCCACCACCACACACCACCACCCTACAACCACAACACCTCACCCACAACACAGGCGGCAGCTCTCCCAATATGAAGGATCCTCCCAGGATGTGGAGCGCAAACGGGTACACCCTCCACCACACACCACTAACCTCACAACACACCAACACTCACCCACTAAAAACAGGGGCCCGCGCAGCTCCCAAATATGGGAGGGCTCCTGCCCCAGAAGTTAGGGGGCGGCAACGGCAGGGAAAACCCAGATGGGATGATGGGACAACACGCACACCCAACCACAACACACCACCCACCACCACAACAGGCGGGCCAGTCTTCCAATAGAGGGCTCCTGGCCCAGAACGTTGGAGGCAACGGGCCTAAAGCAAGACACAGATGGGGCATGTGACAACCCACGCACACCTCACCACCACACCCACACCACCCTCACCACACAAAACCAGGCGGCGGCAAAAGCTCCTCAATATGAGGCTCCTTTGCCCCAGAACTGAGCGGCAAACGGCACAAGACAACAAGAAAAAGGGGCTGGGATGGATCGGACGTACACCTGGATTGGTATGGCTTGCCCCCTCGAGGGATGGGGGTCCGATATTAAACGCTGTCACAGGTGGGTCGCGGAGGGAGGGGAAGCGTGACTGTGGAAGGGGAAACCAGCATATTGGATGCTTCTTTCTCAATCGGTTGTGGTGGGTGTTGTGGTGTGTGAGGTTGTGGTGTCGGTTTGTGTGGTGTGTGGTTCGTGGTGTTGAAAAAAAAAAACAATGATTTTCTACAAAACACAGCACAACGCAACACGATTTCAACACACAGCGACACAAACAAAAACAACACTACACTTTCAAAATGGTACCAATCATGAGCAAACTTTTTCTAACCGGGTGAGGTTTTGAGGTTTGGAGGTTTGAGGTTTTGGTTGGGGTTGTGTGGTGAGGTGGTTGGAGGGTGTTTGTACGGTTGTGTGATTGAAAAAAAATGTGATATAAAACAAAAACACAATGCCAACACGACACACAAACAAACACATACAACACAATACAAAAACACACACAAAACAAACTACGCAAAACAAATACAAAACAAAAAAAAAAAAACAAAAAACAGGAAACAACAATAACGAAAAAAAAAAAAATGGAATATAAAATTA
>JACBWV010000656.1:0-58368 GCA_013435795.1 Chlamydomonas sp. ICE-L | reverse complement strand
CTGGATACAATTTTCGTATAATTGAACAGTTTGCTTTGATTTTGCTTTTGGCCACTTTGTTTTTTTTTTTTTTTTTTTTTTTTTTTTTTTTTTTTTTTTTTTTTTGTCCGATTTGGTGGGACCAAAACAGGCCAAACCGGACCCAAATGAGCATGATAGGTATCCGCAATCCGGAGCCTGAGGGTATCAGCAATGGACCTCCTCGGTTATCAGATCTGGAGCCTATCTGTATCAGCAATCGAGCCTCATGGGTATCTGCAATCGGGCGGCCTCCTTGGATCAGCATTCGACTCTCTGGTATAGCAATCGAGCTGATGGGCATCAGCATCGACCCTCATGGGTTAGCAATCGGAGCCTCATGGGTATCAGCAATCGGAGCTGAAGGGTATAGCAATTTCGGCGCCCCATAGGTTAGCAATCGGAGCTCATGGGGTACCAGCAATCATCTCCTGGGTTCAGCAAAATCGGAGCTGATGGGCCTCAGCAATCAGACCTCGTGGGTATAGAATCGGACCCCATTGTGTACCGCAATCTGAGCCTCGGGTAGGTATCCAAGCAAATCGGACCATGATGTGGTATCAGCAATCGGAGCTCTCTGGGTATCAGCCAATTCGGTTATCTAACTGGGACAGGCAATGGAGTTCTGTGGGTATCAGCCATCGGAGCTTCATGGGTTACAGCATGGAGCCTCATGGGTACCAGCAATCGGAGCCTCATGGGTAACAGCAATCGGAGCCTCATGGGTATCAGCATTCGGTTACTCTCTAACTTACCATTTACTAGATCGCAAACATTTACTCCATCGCCAGTGAAACCGCTGTTGCAAGTGCAAGTGAAGCTGCCTGGAGTGTTGCTGCAGTATGCTTGAGCATGGCAGTTATCGATGCCAAGCGCGCATTCGTCCACATCTGAGAGAGCGATGCATGTATGGGAAAGGAATAGGGTCACTATGGTTTGGATAGGTTCAATATGGTTTGAATAGGGTCAATATGGTTTGAATAGGGTGAATATGGTTTGAATAGGGTCAATATGGTTTGGATAGGTTAAATATGGGTCGAATAGGGTCAATATGGTTTGAATAGGGTCAATATGGTTTGAATCATGTATGCGGTGTGTGTCTTGATGGTTCCACGTGGCTGGATTAGAGAAGAACAAAGCACGGCCTAGCGGGGGGCCTGGCACCTGGTACACATGATCTCATTGGGAGGAATTCATTGACAATGCATGTGCACACTGCAAGGAACTATACAACAACTAGAGGGGTCCCCTAATGTCCAAGACTTGGGTTTTAGAGCCCTTGCGACCAGGGTACTTCCATTGATCAAATTGGCCAGTGCTTTGAAGCACTTGAAAAACAAATACTGCGCTTTGTAGCGCGAAAAGCGCAAAAAATGCTTGCTGCACCCACGTGGAAGTGCAAAAAACTGCACGAAACGCGCAGTGGGGCTCAAAAAGTCAGCGCGCGCTTGGAAGTGCCATGCTTGCGACAAATCACTCACTTGGATTCATAGATAATGATAACGCCTGGTGGGCGTTGGTGTTCAGGAACTCGTTTTACCGCGGGCAAGAACGGTTCTACCACTGACCGGACAGCTACCATCGCAGTTGACAACGACCTGCACACTTCCAGAGCACAAAGGGGGGAAATCGAACCCCCGGACTCTCATCCTCAAAGTGATTTGGTCTACCACTAGACCAATGTATATCACTGAAAGGGGCGTTGGATTGTATTATGTATGGACAATATACTTTCAACATGAGGGTTATTAATAGTAGAACTTGGGCGCAGGAGTGTGACATGGTGCCAGATGTGTGACATGGGTGCAGATGTGTGACATGTGTTGCAGGATGTGTGACATGGGTGCAGGATGTGTGACAGGGTGCGGGAGTGTGATGGCGTGCCGGATGAGTGACATGGGTGCAGGATTAGTGTGAGATGGTCAGATTGTGACATGGGCCCGGATGGTGGACATGGGTGCATGGATGTGTGACAGGGTGCAGGATGTGGACCATGGGCGCAGGATTGTGTGAATGGGTGAGGATGTGTGACATGGGCGCAGGAGGATGCTTGAATTGGGTGCAGGATGTGTGACATTTGCGCCGGATTGTGTGACATGGCTAGGGGAACGGCAACTCATATGATGTTTGACCAAAGACGAGTATGATATATATGGATGACCATACAAAAATAATGATTAAAATTCATATGATATGATGGCCCGTTAAAGTTACCTAGTCGACCCCTGCATATATGATATATATGATGACTTGATATCATATGATCTCTATTGTGATCCTAGACCTGAATAGGTTGGGAAAGCAAATGTATGTTTTGATTTTATATGCCGTTATAAACGTATGAAGTATGAGGTGGCATATAAACGTATGAGAATTTGATGTGCTTTTGGAGAAAATACTTTCCCATGTTGTTGAAGGTATTGCCATGTAGCTAATTTCACTGGCATCACATATCAACCCTCAAAACAATAATCTGGCAAGTTTAGGTAGTCCAACTCTCAGAAAAATAAATCACGACCAGAAAGCGCGCCGACCAAGAAGCTGTCAATCTAAGGGATCCATCAAGGCCAGTTGTTAGCATTATCACGCATACGTGTAGGGATAGGCAATATGATACTCATGTTCATCATACGATATCATTATGATGCCGGCGGTTTCTGACTAGGTAAACTTGACCTGGGGGGGCCTCATATCATAATGCTATTAAATCATATGATTTGTAGATATCATATGCTCTCATACTCGTCTTGGCAGATTCATATGATTTCCGTTCCTTACATACGTGTATAATCATATAAGGATACACTATATTGCCCATAGGTCCATGTTCCATTGCTCCTAGGTTGCACCATCAATCCACCCCGACCCTAATGGCGTAGCTCAAGGCATGGAAGGCTAGGGTGATCTCTGCTACTGATATCTGATATCTGTGCCTGATATCTGGCTATCTAAATCAAACTTTGGGCAAAATTTAAACAAAATGTACACTCGAAGAGGTTAATTTTATTGCATATTGTGATAGAGGATGCCAGTAGCTTTCCAATGAGCTATCTAATCAAAAATTGAATGAAAACCGAGAAAGTTAAATTCCAGGAAGCGAGCTGTACTTAGCGACGTACACACCTCATACATTTAGACTTACGTAATGAGTATACGTTTTGAGAAAAAATCATATGTATGAATACATGAACGTGTGATCATACGTTTATATGTCGCCGAACCCTAGACATGAAGTTGGTACTTTTGGCAGGTTTTGTCACTAGAAGAAGCTATGGGTACCGGGGGTACTACTTTTTGTCAAATTGGTCAGCGCTTAGAGCGCACAAACATCAAATTGATCAGCGCTTTGTAGTGCAAAAAAGCGCAAAAACTGCGCGCTGCGCCGACAGAGGGTTGAAAAAAACTGCGCAAAACACGCAGTGGGCTCAAAAAGCGGGTGCGAAATCGCGCTGCCGCGCGCGCTTTGTAGTACGCTGATGGGTGCCAGTACTAGGTTGCTCCCTAACTTACCTGTGCAAGCATTTACTCCATCGCCAGTGAAACCACTGTTGCAAGTGCAAGTGAAGCTGCCTGGAGTGTTGGCGCAGTATGCTTGAGCATGGCAATTATCGATGCCAAGCGCGCATTCGTCCACATCTGAGAGAGCCGTGCACGCATAGGAAAGGAATAGGGTCAATATCACTATCAAAGACAGCCATGCATGCATGGGAAAGGAATAGGGACAATTTCTTTTGGAAATCATACAGTAACAGGCTCCTTCGTCGCCACCGAGTGATTGATTGAGTGATGTTAATGTATTATGGATTGACCCCAGGGATTGTTTTTTCATATTTTTTTTCATATTTTTTCAATTTTTTTTTCAAATAAAACAGAGGAAATCTGATTCCTTTTTAATTCTTCCCCTCCTTCTTTCCCTCCCAAAACAGGATCCTTAATCCGATTTGGGTCGTTTTGGGTCATTTTTAGCCAATTTCAGTAAACAAGTATTTTTAGGTTGGGGTCTTGTACTCCGATCGGAATGTATTTCGGAAAAATATCCCTGGTTGACCCAGAAAAGGGAAAGGGAGTTGCCTAGAAGCTGTGTAAATCGTAGCCCCCCCAAAGAAACAAAAGTAAGAAGTCAAGCTTGTGTACACTTCACCACATGTATCATATTCATTTTGTTATAGTAAACAGGCTCCTTCGTTGCCACCTGAGGGACTGATTTGAGTGATGTTACCTATTATGGTTGACCCAGAACAGGGAAAGGGAGTTGCCTAGAAGCGTCAAGCGTAGCCCCCCAAAAGGAAACAAAAGTAAGACGTAAAGATTTCAAGCTTGTGTACACTTCAACAAACAGATACAAAAGTAAGAAGTCAAGCTTGTGTACACTTCAACAACAGATACAAAAGGTAAAGAAGTTCAAGAGCTTGTTGTACACTTCAACAACAGATACAAAAAGTAATAAGTCAAGCTAGAGTAAGCTTGTACACTTCAACAACAGATACAAAAGTAAGAAGTCAAGGCTTGTTGTACACTTCAACAACAGATACAAAAGTAAGAAGTCAAGCTTGTGTACACTTCAACAACAGATACAAAAGTAAGAAGTCAAGCTTGTGTACACTTCTACCACAGATGTCATATTCATTTTGTTACTTGTTACGCATGTTCGAGGTTGTAATCAAACAAGCGTGCCATTGCGTGTCTGAGAACAGTAGGTAGCAAGCCGTATGCCATATTGTGTGGAAGTCGAAACTGGTGAATCAGGAATACCAAACATCGCGCACAACTTCATCATGGTAGTACTTCGAACCTGAAGTCGAAATAGCAGTGCTTTTGAAGTGGAATCGCAGTGCTTTTGAAGTGGAATCGCAGTGCTTTTGAAGTGGAATACAAAACATCGCGCACAACTTCATCATGGTAAGTACTTCGAGCCTGAAGTCGAAATAGACGAACAGCCTTGTATTCTGCAAAAGTGTGCGAAAGAAACAGCTTTACACTGCTCGGAAGAAAAGCTGAACCGCATGTTGACTCATAATATGTTATCACCACTCAATCAATCACTCGCACTGGGTGGCGACGAGAGAGTTACTATACAATTGTGTGGAAGCTATCATGTAGAAGCTGGTAAGCTGTCCAAAGAATCACATGTGAATAAGTAGGGAACGGCAACTAATATTAGTGTTTGAAAAACTAATATGAACTAATATTATTATTATAATGTCACATTGATATTAGTTTTTCAAAAGAATTCAAATTCTGGTGAAACTGTAAGCTGTCCAAAGAAGCACGGGTGAATAAGTCCGGTGTAATATGTGTACGGATCCATAAGAATATATGGCATACGGAATAAGTACTGATACTACTGTACTTAATTATGTATATTACAGCAGGGTACTTCAAATGGCCAATTGGCCAGCGCTTTAGCGCATTTGAAAACAAAAAAAAACTGCGCTTTGTAGTGCAAAAAGCGCAAAAGTTGCTTGCTGCGCCCACAGGGGGGTGTAAAAAACTGCGCTTAAAGCGCAGAGGGGGTCAAAAAGTCAGCGCTCAAAAGCTCAAAAGCGCGCGCTTTGAAATTACCGGTGTAATATGTGTACGGATCCATAAGAAATATGGCATACAGAATAAGTACGGATATTACTGTACTTAATTACATATATTACAGCACTTATTCCGTATCCATAAGAATCCGGTGTAATATGTGTAGGGAACGCAACTAATATTAGTGTTTGAAAAACTAATATTAACTACAATTATTATAGTGTCACACAGTGTCACAATAATATGAACACAGAGAAATGTGATAAAATCCATGTCATGAAACGAGGAGGCAGGAGGTAGGCGCATTGCACGTAAAACAGGAAGACGATATGCTATGCATGAGCAGGATTATCATGAACTGCTCAAAATATTTGGAAACTCAGGAGTACTCACAGAACTGCGAAGCATCACAGTCTGTCGGTCTTTGCATGCACTCTTGCTAAGTAGCAATGCGCTGAATTCGTAGAATTCACTGAATTTGGTAGCATGCAAGGAATTACGTCCGTCTGATTGCTAAGAATCCAGGTCATGCAAAAAACGTCGACTCTTTCGATACCTGGAGATATGCAATATATGTATGCTACAGTCCAGGGGTAGGCCAAATAGGCTAAAGAGACTTGCCCAACCGTACAGCAAGGGCTTTAAAAAGAACAAGGACTGATGAACTGAGCCCCAAACAATCGTTTAACCGATGGGGGCCCTGAGTTCGTGCTACAGTGATAATTTTATTCTACAATATTAATTGTTTGCAATAATATGCATGCCATGAAACGAGGAGTCATGAGATACGCACCAGGGTACTACATTTTGTCAAATTGTACAGCGCTTAAAGCGCACCAACGTCAAATCGGTCAGCGCTTTGTGTTGCACAAAGCGCAAAAACTGCGCGCTGCGCCCACAGGAGGTGGAAAAAACTGCGCGAAATGCGCAGTGGTGCTAAACAAGCGTGCTAAACTGTGCGAAATCGCGCTGCCGCGCGCGCTTTGTAGTACCCTGATACGCATATTGCACTTAAAATGGAAAGAACAACTGTAGTGAATGCGCAACATGAGCACTTCGGACCTGTGACGCGTTCCGAAATGGATTTACAGCAGAACAAGGGTTCTCTCTGACGTCGCAGGCTTTTAACCAATCTTTGCATGCGCTGTTCTTGAGCAACACAGGGATATTTATTTCGATCCGATCTGAATAAGAGACCCCGTTTTGGCCAAAATTGCCGGAATAAGAAACAAAACAAAAAAGTTTTTTTTTTTTACTAAAAATGACCGAAATCGACCGAAATCGGAATAAGGATCCTGTTTTGGGAGGACAATAGGGAGGAATAAAATAAAAAGGAATAAGATTTCCTCTTTTTGATTTGAAAAACAAATCCCTTGAGCAACACTAAGCTACATTCGTTTTCGGTAGCAAACAAGGAATCGCATATACAGCGCATGAACATGAACTACTCATAAATATTCCAAAGGTCAGAATTACTTGCAGAATTGTGAAGCATCACTGTCTGTCGATCTTTGCATGTACTCTTGTTAGGTAGCACAGCGCTGGATTCGTTTTCGGTAGCAAGCAAGAAATCGCGTCCGTCTGCTCGCTGTGAGTTCACGTCATGCAAACAAGTCGACTCCTCCGAGACCGAAAAGAAACGAGATAATATGCATGCCATGAAACGAGGAAGCAGGAGTTACGCGCATCGCACTCAATATGGGAAGAAGGCATTATGTGCATGCGCAGGACGAGCACTTTAAAAGTGGCACACTTTTCAAAAATTGGCTCGAAACCACGTACAATACCTCATTTCCCTTCGACCACTCGGGTATATGTAGTGTGTGTCTTGATGGTTCCATGTGGCTGGATTAGGAAAGATAAGAGCATGGCCTATGTACACATGATCTCATTGGGAGGGATTGATGAACAACGCATGTGAATGCTACAAGAAACTATACAACTAGAAGGGTCCTCTAGAGCCTACCAGGGTACTACTACGCGCGCGCGGCAGCGCGGTGTTACGCTGTCTTTTTGAGCCCCTCTGCATGTTTCGCGCAGTTTTTTTCAACCCCCTGTGGATGCAGCGCGCAGTTTTTGCGTTTCTTGCACTAAAAAGCGCTGACCAATTTGACGTTTGTGCACAAGCGCTGGCCAATTTGGCAAGAAGTAGCACCCTGGAGCCTACGCCTAGGGTTTCAGAGCCCTTGCATCAAATCACTCACTTGGGTGCATACATAGTGTGATCACATAGATCTAACAACATGAGGGCTTGTATCTCATTGGGTGCAGGACGTGTGACATGAAGTTGGTCAATTTGGCAGCTATGCCATAAGGAGCAGGTATAGGTGCTAGTACTAGGTTTCTTCCTAACCTACCTGTGCAAGCAATTACTCCATCGCCATTGAAACCGCTGTTGCAAGTGCAAGTGAAGCTGCCTTGAGTGTTGGTGCAGTCTGCGTAAGCATGGCAGTTATCGGTTGCCGAGCGCGCATTCGTCCACATCTGCGAAAGCCAAAATGTATGGGACAGGAATAGGGTCAGGGATTTTTATTTCCGCTATATATAGCGATCGCTTGTTTGACCCCGTTTCATCGAAATTATCGCTATAAAAAAAGTAGAATAAAAAGCTTTTTTTGTGTGCCCTAAATGGCCCAAATATGCTACAAACAGCTATAAAACGCAATTGAAAGCACTCAAACGCTGTCCCAGGAGGAGGCCTGAAACCTAGAAGCTAGAAGAAACCCACTTTCAGATTTGAAAACAAAATCACTGAATAGGGTCTACATCGTTTGGGAATCGTGTACGTGGTGTGTGTCTTGTTGGGTCCATGTGTTTGGATTAGGAAAATAACATAGCATGGCCTAGGACCTGGGTACACATGATCTCATTGAGAGGGGTTAACTGACAATGCATGTGCACACTACACGAAACCATACAACAACTAGTGGGGTCCCCTAATGCCCGTGCCTAGGATTTCAGAGCCCTTGCGTCAAATCACTCACTTTGGTGCATACGTAGTATGAACACACATGATCTCATTGAGAGGGATTAATGGACAGTGCATGTGCACACTACACGAAACTATACAACAACTAGAGGGGTACCCTAATGCCCACGCCTAGGATTTCAGAGCCCTTGCGTCAAATCAGTAAATCACTGACTTTGACGCTTACGTAGTATGACCACATAGATCCAACGACATGAAGGCTAGTAGGGTATCTCATTGGGCGCAGGATGTGTGGCATGAATTGGTCAGTTTGGCAGCTATGTCAAAGGTAGCAGCTATGGGTACCAGTACTAGGTTTCTCCCTAACCTACCTGTGCAACCAATTACTCCATCGCCATTGAAACCGCTGTTGCAAGTGCAAGTGTAGCTGCCTGGAGTGTTGGCGCAGTATGCTTGAGCATGGCAATATCGGTTCCGAGCGCGCATTCGTCCACATCTAAGAGAGCCATGCATGCATGGGAAAGGAATAGGGTAAATTCACATCTGAGAGAGCCATGCATGCATGGAAAAGGAATAGGGTCAATTCACATCTGAGAGAGCCATGCATGCATGGGAAAGGAATAGGGTTTATATCGTTTGGGAATCATATGTGCAGTGTGTGTGTCAAGATGGTTCCATGTGGATGGATAAGAAATTTAAGAAGGCATGGCCTAGGTATAGATGATCTCATTGGGAGGGATTAATGGACAGTGCATGTGCACACTACAAGAAACTATACAACAGCTAGAGGGGTCCCCTAATGCCCACACCTAGGATTTCAGAGCCCTTGCATCAAATCACTCACTTGGATGTATACGTAGTTTGAACAAAAAGGTAATGATAACGCCTGGTGGGGCGTGGTTTTAAGGGAGCCCGTGGTACGCGGGTGGGGAGCGGTCTCCTACCTCAACTGGACAAGCTACCATCGCGGTTGACGACGACCTATAGTTTGAACATATAGATCTAACAACATGAGGGCTAGTGCCTAGTAGAACATTGGGGACAGGACGTGTGACATGAGATAGGTAAGTTAGGGAGCTATGTCTAGGGGTCGGCAATATGATATCATATGATATCATGCCATCATATGATATCATATGATGCCAGTGGTCTGACTAGGTAACTTTGGCCTGGGCCATCATATCATATGATTTTTGTATGATATCATATGATATCATACTCGTCTTTGGTCAACATCATATGATTTGCCGTTCCCTAGCTATGTCACAAGGAGCTGCTATGAGTACCAGCACTAGGTTGCTCCTTAACCTACCTGTGCAAGCATTTCCTCCATCGCCAGTGAAACCGCTGTTGCAAGTGCATGTGAAGCTGTCTGGATTGTCGGTGCAGTATGCTTGAGCATGGCAATTATCGACGCCGAGCGTGCATTCGTCCACATCTGAGACAGCCATGCATGCATGGGAAAGGAATAGGGTCAATTTCATCATCTGTGACAGCCATGCATTCCACCATCTGATACAGCCATGCATCCCACCATCAGAGACAGCCATGCATCAATTATCGATGCCAAGGGCGCATTTGTCCACATCTGAGAGAGCCGTGCAAGTCTGAAAAAAATAGGGTCAATTCACATCTGAGAGAGCCGTGCACGTATGGGAAAGAAATAGGGTCAATTCACATCTGAGAGAGCCGTGCACATATGGGAAAGAAATAGGGTTAATATCGTTTGGGAATCATGTATATAGTGTGTGTCTTGATGGTTCCATGTGGCTGGATTAGAAAAGAACAAAGCATGGCCTAGGACCTTGGTACACATGATCTGTATTGGAAGGGATGAATGGACAACGCATGTGCACTCCACAAGAGACTATACTACAACTTGAGGGGTCCCCTAGTGCCCACGGATAGGGTTTCAGGGCACTTGCATTGAATCACTCAAGTAAAATTCCAAGGCACCAACGGGGTCCAAGCTGTTTCATGGTGCTGAGGTCACCACTTGCCTTGTCCATTTTGGTGATGTGGTTTATTTGAGTGCTCAGATAGATTGGTGGGCGGTGAATGGGAGCAAACAGGGATGGATGCATGTGTGTGGTCTTCAACAATATTCTAGAGTGTAGCATCTTCGTTTAGACCCTGTGAGGTATTGAGTGGCTAGCATGTACAAGTTAGGCGGTTGAAAAAGGTGTACTACGTGGTTGAGTTAGCAGGTGTGTGAACTCGCTACAGGGCATGCAAGAGGAGAGGCAGTGGAGGAGTAAACCGCAACATGCAAGGACATGAAAGGGAGGCTATTGGTGGTTGGCCCCAGTGGAAGCAAACGGATTGGGCGTTCCTGCTTCCGAACGGATTTCCAATCTTACGATCACTTTTTGGGGGTCTTTTGATGCTTTCCAAATGCAATCTTACGATAAAAATCGTAAGATTGTAGTCAATTTTGACAAAATATGCTTGAAATGAGCTTGAAAGACGGAGAAACGTACAGATTGCGAATGTTACAACGTTGAAATGCCATATTTTGTAACAAAAGGTGTTAACATCAATTCGTGTCTTACAATTATAATTGTAAGAAATAAAGGGAAAGCGGACGGTTATAAGTCGGCAGGCAGAATTCAGCTTTTACATCTTACAATAAAAATCGTAAGTATAATTCATTAGTAAAAAACGGCTATGTGTCAAACATCTTACTCCTCCTCCTCCCCCCCCCTCCTCGTCCTCCTCTTCCTCCTCCTTCTCCTCCTCCATGTCCCCATCCCCATCTTCCTCCTCCTCCATCTCCTCCTCCTCAGCAATGTCTGCATTGTCTCCATCCGATTGCACAGCCTCTGCCCTGGTGTCCTTCTCAATGGATTGACAAGCTAGGAGCATGCTTGTGTGGTACTTTCTCTGGATCTTCATACCCTTGGTGGGTTCGCAGCTAAATTGAAATGCGTCAATGGGAATATCGCCCGTCCATGTTGCTTTTCTCCTAACCCCCACGGTAATAGGCACAAGCTTGTGGTCCATCCAATCTTCTGGCCAAGTTGGGTATTGTGTTTCAGTGTACACCAACTTCTGAGCCCCAGAGTACAAGGGCTTTAAATACACACATTCCACTTCTCCATTCACTGGTAGTGATTTGACCTCCACCACGTCCCATCCTCTCAATCCGCTAGAGTCATCCATTTGTACCTTGACCACAGCGACATGACCAACAACCAAATCAGTAGTGGGCTCGTAGGCTATTCTTCTATCCGGCTTCGTCCCTTGTGAAGAATATAAGTACAACACATCCTCCTCCTCTGGCCTTTCCATATTAGTCTCCAAAGTGTGTGCGACCTTCATAGTCTTGGCAATCTCGTTACTTGCAGGTAAAATGTCTGACACATCCATGGACAAGTCATCCAATGCTGCTATCAAGCGCTTGGCCATTGATTTCTCAGACTGTGTCAGAACACGACTGGTTGCTGACAACTCCGATGGGAAGTCGACAAAATGTTGGTCTTTCGGGTACTCCCCAGTCACAGCATCATCTGGTTGAGTGCTCCAATAACTCTTCTCAACGTTGAAGAAATCAGTCCACCACTTATTGCTGGCTTCCCAAGTTTCACGAAGCTTCTCGGCAATATGTTTGAAGGACTGGGCATGGGATGGGCCATCGGCTGCTGGTTCATCCATCGGCTGCTGGTCATCGGCTGCTGGTTCTAGAAGGTCCTCCGCTGCGTGTCGTACACGGACATCAGCTACGGGTCCGTGCACGGTCGTCACCGGCGGTTTGTACAGGACCATCGGCCATGTGGCCTGCAAGGACGTCACCTCCGGGCTTCTCGTTATGAATAGTCTTCCAGACAGCCGCCCAGTTTGCCTCGATATTCTCGAGCTCTTCAATCTTGATCTTGGGGGCTTCCTTAAATACTGTTCTGGTGTCCACCAGTGGGAAGCCTTGGAGGACGTAAATAGGTTCAGCGTCATTGTCCCACTGTCCTCTCCAAGATCCTGACTCGTCATACTCCTTGTAATAGACCCCTGCAATTGTTGGTGTGCAAACATGTATTGTATATTAGTGAATCATTTAGGACACCCATATTCCTCCCGACTATACTCGGGAGCATCCCTTGGATAATACATCCTAGGTCCTAGGTACAACTTCCTTTGTATCATTTAATTTATATTGAAGACTGTACATGTAAATCAATGAGGACATGGTGACTACAGCTAGCTTCTGCGTACGCTGTGGTGTCCTTAATCTCACGTCCCTAGAGTATTTATATTTCTTGGATGTAACAATTTCAATTTCAATTTCAATGAGGACATGGCACACCCATATTCCTCCCGAGCATAATCGGGAGCATTGTGCAGACAGTACATACACGCACGGTAGCATTTAATTTGTAAATATCAGTATATCAAGTATTCTTACCGACTCTCCCGTTGGGACCTTTCGTTATCTTGAATGCGTGTAAACGGCGATTAACTCCTTTGACGGTGCTAGTGCCATGACCGAACAACTTGTAAACGTTGTCTAGGAGGACAGCGGAGAAGTCCCCTATAGAGGTCACGACGTCTTGCCTTGTGTAAGGGCCCATTTTCTTGAATAAGTTACCAACAATGCCCATCAGATGGTCCAGGGTGTACACTTCCATGTTCTTTAACCCTTGCGAGATCACAGAGTACTTTTGGTCAAGATTGCTATGTGTGTGTCCGGGAGGGAGGAAATGGACGTACACTTCCTCAAACCAGTTCATCTCAACCAACAAGGACAAGTATGCGAACATGAAAGCGTTCTTGTTGTCCTTTGCCGCGTTGTCCATTTGCAAGAAGCAATACGGTGGAAGCTGCCCCTCTTCTTCAAGGACCCGGTTGAAGAAATGTTGGAAGCATGATATAGTCAGATTGATGGACTGCGAGTAGAATGGCAAAGCCCAATAACCAATGAAGCCTCTTCCCTGGGAGAATAATCCTGAGTTAACATAGAAGGAAACATGAAGTCAGAATATTAGCATTATTTTGTTAAGTAATCATTTCAAGTTTTAAATACTGTGTATGCTCCCGATTATGCTCGGGAGGACATGTCCTACATGCGCTGTATTTGTACTCACCCATGATGCGTGTCTTTAGAAGTTCACCTCCTGCGGTCTTCTTTGTATGTGAGAAGTGGCGTGACTGAGGAAGATTAGTCTTCTTGTTGTCCATTGCATCAGCGGATGCGTGCAAGAAGAGCTTCGGATACTGTTCAGACAGTTTTTCACGGATGTCATACCTACGCCGACCAATGGAAATCTGATTACGGTGCACAGCCTGACTCTGACGAAGTTCATCAACTGCTGGCTGAAACGTAGTGGTCAGGAGTCTGGCTCGGTACTTGACGCAGTCGTCGCACTTGGCAAAAGGCTGCCAAGTCTTTATCTTCACGTTCCACCAATGTGCATGCCATAGTTTACGCAAACTGCTGTATAATGTTCTGGGAGGAACCATGCCGTTCTTCTTCATGTCCCTAAAGACAGCTTGCTTGCTTGGAAATATGCCGCAATGTAAAAAAATCAAAGGGCGCATGACCTTAGATTTTTTCCTTCCTCTAGATCCTGGAGCATATGAAGTCTGGTGCGGCATTGACTCCCCAAACTCATCTACGAGAGATTTCATCGCAGCGTTGAAATTGTCCCTCAACACTGCGGGTGCACTCCTCTTCCTCCTCACCTTCACAGCAGGTTCAAACCTAGACAGGGTCCAATGGAACGAGGTTAGGTCGCTTATTGTTATGGATGCTCCCGATTATAATCGGGAGGGTAGAATGGATCATTATACGGTTGCCTGATGTATTGGGTTGTCCCGAGCATAATCGGGAGGAAGCAAAGTGCACTGTAACCACATGAGAATTCGGGATAACTTACTCTCTGTTGTTTTTGATCTGACCACTTATCGCAAGCCATGCATTTGAACCGATTACGGATGCAGCCTGATAAAATGACTTGCAAACGTCAACGCCCAATATCCTGAACGAGCAAAATAATCGTTAAGTTCGAGTCATAATACATTTCAAAAATCTTTAGGCGCATCAGGCGCATCAGGCGCTTCAGGCGCAAGATCAAATTATTGACAACCTACCTTTGTGAGTAACGGTTCTACACGGATGTAACAATTTCAAATTTCAAATTACAACCTACCTTGTCGACACACTCCTTGTCCCTGTCTTGCGATCCCGCTTGCTTGCCAGTGCATTCAATTCGATGTAGCATCGACGTTGCCTTTCGGCAGGTTCGAGCTCGGCGAATTCATTTCGTCGTTCGCGAATTACATCCTGTGGGAGTACCAAGTGACATGTGTTCTTGCACTTACAGGTAATAAGCTTGTCGAATTGATTCACGGCTATCAGAGTTGGTAACTATGTCGCTCTCTTCGGCTGGCACGGTTTCGATCGCATCGTCGCCACTGGAATTCTCGAAATCTAGTTGTCGACGTCGAGGTACCGGCAACATAGGCTCAACCCAGTGGTGTATGCCCAATCCAATTCCTGGGGAAGGGGTAGCGTCCATTTTGCCCCTTCCCCTCAAAGAAACTAAGCCTGCCAAGATGATAAGAAGGAATCGACAGTGGGCCTGCCGTCGGGTGAGTGATCGCGGAACCCGGGACCAGCCAAATGTACCGGGGTCGATCTGTACCGCTACCAGCAGACTAGACCGGGACCAGCAACTTCCGACTATACTCGGGAGCTTTGACATAGACCGGGCCTAGCAAACTGCAAGGGCTAATACTGTAAGAATCAATTCGGGAACACAAGACTGTATTTTGCAGTACGTGAATAACTAGAGGCCATAGTTCGACGCTGTCCAAGGTCCTATCAGTTTGCTTGCTATGTCGGTATTATGCCGCCGAAGGACCCTGACGAGGTGAATTCTTTTAAGAGACCCCTTCTTCCTAACTTCCAACCTACGCAAACCGATTCACGTCGTAAACAAACGCGGAGAGACATTTTCTCCAACTTCGTAACAACCCATTCAAGGGTTGTTCCCGGGAAAATACCTAAGCAGCAACCTGTGCAACCTAAACCTTTACGCTCTGGTGCTGTAGCTACCCAGCCTGCGCAACCTCGACGACCAGCTGCAGTGCCTGCGCAACCTCGACAACCAGCTGCAGTGCCTGCGAAACCTCGACTGTTGCAACCTAGGACTCTGTCCTTCAATACAGTTGAGAGCTTTGCGAACAGTAGCATGTCCCCTCCAAAAGGTGGTGGTGTCACAAGCAAGTCTAAACAAGTCCGTGCAGCAGAAAACTTACCTGAGGAACGTACACCAGGAGCTGATGCGGTAACACGTGAAGGGGTAAGAGAGGGGCCACCACAACAACCACCTATTGGTTGGGTTGAAGGACCTCACAACCCTGATGGACCCCTTGGATTTACCGAGATCGCCAGAGATGAAAGTGATGCAGACTCCAAATTGTATTGGGCACCATATGTCACCTTCACCTACGTGGGTAATGAAGAGGATCGATTAGGCGTGCACAAGATAGGTATCGTCGCATGGGACAGTGAACGAGATGCGCTTCTTCGCAAGGGTAGGAAGTCCCCCTATCAGCTCTGCATAGACGACTTGATGGACTATGGCGGAAGGACAGAACAAGATGGAAAGCAAATCTTTATTCCGTGCCCGGCTATAGTCAAGTAAGTTCAGATGGGTGTTGCTTATGAATTTGGACTGCATGTATTCTGAGTACATGTTTTCTGTATCATTCTCTTGTTGGGTTTGTCAATGCTCCCGATTATGATCGGGAGGACTGTGCGTATTCCGAGTACATGTTTTTTGAATCATTCGCTCGTTTGGTTTGTCAATGCTCCCGATTATGATCGGGAGGACTGTGTGTATTCCGAGTTCATGTTTTCTGTATCATTCGCGCGTTGGGTTTGTCAATGCTCCCGATTATGATCGGGAGGACTGTGTGTATGCCGAGTACATGTTTTCTGTATCATTCTCTCGTTGGGTTTGTCAATGCTCCCGATTATGATCGGGAGGACTGTGTGTATGCCGAGTACATGTTTCCAGTACGTCATTCGCGCGTTGGGTTTGTCAAGAGCTCCCGATTATGATGGGAGGGACGTGGATTCCGATACATCGTTTTTGAATTCATTCGCGCGTTTGGGTTGGTCAATGCTCCCGATTTATGATGGGAGGGACTGTGGGATGCCGAGTACTGTTTTCTGTATCATTCTCCGTTGGGTTGTCATGCTCACGACTACAATAGGAGGAATGTGTGATGCCGAGTACATAGTTTTTTGTACATTCTCATCGTTGGGTTTGTCAATTGCCCTTCCCGATTATGATCGGGAGGACGATGTTGTATGCGCGAGTTACCTGTTTCGTCATCATTCTCTCGTTGGGTTGTCAATGCTCCCGATTATGATCGGAGGATGTGTGTAGCCGAGTACATGTTTTCTGTATCATTCGCTCGTTGGGTTTGTCAGATAGCTCCCGATGGATGATCGGGCGGAGGTGTGTATTCCGAGTACATGGTTTCAGTATCATCGGCGTGGGTGGCAACGCTCCCGATTATGATCGGGAGGACTGTGTGTATGCCGAGTACATGTTTTCTGTATCATTCGCTCGTTGGGTTTGTCAATGCTCCCGATTATGATCGGGAGGACTGTGTGTATTCCGAGTACATGTTTTCAGTATCATTCGCGCGTTGGGTTTGTCAATGCTCCCGACTACGATCGAGAGGACTGTGTGTATGCCGAGTACATGTTTTCTGTATCATTCTCTCGTTGGGTTTGTCAATTCTCCCGATTATGATCGGGAGGACTGTGTGTATGCCGAGTACATGTTTTCTGTATCATTCCCGCGTAGGGTTTGTCAATGCTCCCGATTATGATCGGGAGGACTGTGTGTATTCCGAGTACATGTTTTCTGTATCATTCTCTCGTTGGGTTTGTCAATGCTCCTGACTACGATCGGGAGGGACTGTGGGTTTTTCTCTACATAATCTGAATCATTTGCTCTACCAACCTATTTGTCTTACGCAGCGTCCACGATGACGGTACCGTGGAAGTAAAAGTCAACGCGGGTGAGCAGGTTTTGGGATGCGGTGTCATGGACGAATGGACCAAGGCGCGCCAAGAGCCAATGAACATTGAAGTCGTTGCTGGTGGACCAGCCTTCAATGTTACGGCTACGCACACTCACTGGTTGAGGTTTCGCGGCGAATGCAGGCCAATGTGTGGAGCTGATGCTTTCTGGTCGACACTCACCCTTGCGGGATCCAAGCCAGCCCAGATGAAGTTACTAGCGTTCGGAGGCCCATGTCTGGAGCCCTATCAAGCATACCAGTTCACATTCTCGCTCTACTCATGGTGGTATAAAATGCGCGGCCCTTCTGTTAGCGTCGGCAAGGGCGGATTTATCGCCGACAAAGACCTGGTGGAAAGTAAGGCGTGGGTTGAGACATGCGAAGGAAAGCTCGGGAACGATTTCAAGGACTTTGGTCCTGGCGACAGGAGGTCACCTCGATCTTTACAAAAAGAGCCTTCACCTGACGCCGGTAAGAGAGCAATCGAACGGACTGTACTGGTGCACCACGGCTCAGGTCGAATTTTCAAATCTGACAGGTACATTTTGAATATTACGTACGCTGTGAGATGTACACCGTTCGAAACAACCATTGTGTCCTGACCGCAACTGCCGCTTTCAAATTCGATAGGATATTGCGTAACTTCCGCACTCTTTCCATTTCCTTCAGGCTCCGCGAAGAAGGCAGGAAGGAAGCGACGAGATCAGCCCACTACAATCAACGAAGAGGGCAGATCGCCGACAACTTTGTAAGTTCATCGTATTCAAATTGTTATCTCCTTTCGCAATCAATCACTCGTTCAGCGTGAATGAACCATTGCAGTCAAGTCTATTCCCTGCATCGTAGTCATGTCGATCGCATCAACTTAAACACGCGCGTCACTGATTTTGAATACCGTCCTCCTTGGGCGTTCCGGTTATAGTCGGGAGGACTTCGGTCCTCCTTGGGCGTTTTGTTGTTATCTCCTTTCGCAATCGATCACTCGTTTGCGTGAATGAACCATTGCAGTCAAGTCTGTTCCCTGCATCGTAGTCATGTCGATCGCATCAACTTAAACACGCGCGTCACTGATTTTGAATACGGTCCTCCTTGGGCGTTCCGATTATAGTCGGGAGGACATCGGATGTCCAATGTTCAATCTTCCGCAATCTTATCTAATCAACTAAGTCAATGCTCCCGATTATAGTCGGGAGGACACTGGATGTTCAATGCTCAAACTTCCGCAATCATTCACTAATCAAGTATGTCAATGCTCCCGAGTATAATCGGCAGGACTCTGGATGTTCAATGCTCAATCTGCAGCAATAATTTACCAATCAACTATGTCAATGCTCCCGAGTATAATCGGCAGGACACTGGATGTTCAATCTTCAATCTTCCGCAATATTTTACCAATCAACTATGTCAAAGCTCCCGATTATAGTCCGGAGGACATCGGATGATCAATGTTCAATCTTCCGCAATTTTATCTAATCAACTAAGTCAATGCTCCCGATTATAGTCGGGAGGACACTGGATGTTCAATGCTCAAACTTCCGCAATCACTCACTAAACAAGTATGTCAATGCTCCCGAGTATGAATCGGCAGGACACTGGATGTTCAATCTTCAATCTTCCGCAGTAATTTACTAATCAACTAAGTCAATGCTCCCGATTATAGTCGGGAGGACATCGGATGTTCAATGTTCAATCTTCCGCAATCTTTTTCTAATCAACTAAGTCAATGCTCCCGATTATAGTCGGGAGGACACTAGATGTTCAATGCTCAAACTACCGCAATCATTCACTAATCAAGTATGTCAACTCTCCCGAGTATAATCGGCAGGACACTGGATGTTCAATGCTCAAACTTCCGCAATCATTCACTAATCAAGTATGTCAATGCTCCCGAGTATAATCGGCAGGACACTGGATGTTCAATCTTCAATCTTCCGCAATAATTTACCAATGAACTATGTCAAAGCTCCCGAGTATAGTCGGGAGGACATCGGATGTTCAATGTTCAATCTTCCTCAATCTTTTCTAATCAACTAAGTCAATGCTCCCGATTATAGTCGGGAGGACACTAGATGTTCAATGCTCAAACTACCGCAATCACTCACTAATCAAGTATGTCAATGCTCCCGAGTATAATCGGCAGGACACTGGATATTCAATGTTTAATATTCCGCAATCTTTCTGTAATCAACTATGTCAATGCTCCCGACCATAGTCGGGAGACACTGGATGTTCAATGTTCTGACCCCTCACTAAGTCAAATATGTTTTATCAAACCCTTCAGGTTTGCTGATCCCAAGAAGAACCCTGCTGGACACGAGGGCAAAGGCAAGCGTGCTGCGTCGCAGGCTGCAGACAATGCACCAGCCGCAAAGAAACAAACTCCTGTACCCGAACACAAGATTCATTCCTTGGAGGAGGATTCAGACTTGAACTCAAGAAGTTCTGTCGACACTGTGCCCGGGCCATCTGACGACGATGATGCACCCAAAACCGCTCCTAAGAAAAGAGGTCGCGGTCAGCCTGGTTCTCAGAAGAAGACTATGTGGAAAGCGAAGAGATCACCGGCAGGAGAGAAGAAAGGGGACAGCATTGGAAACATCGAAGGTGATTTGGCTAAGGCTAAGGCTTTCCTGACCGACAAGCATTTTGGTGGAGAGCATTCATTGGACTGCACGAAGTTCCTCCCTCCAAAGCTACCTGTCAGAATCCGTGTGTTGGACCCTGTTCGAGTCGATCAACTCCTCGCCAATTTTTTGAAAACCACAATGGCCACTGGGAAGGTATTGTTCATGGACATCAGCAAGGACCTGAAGAATGTATCTCCAGGTTGGGCTAATATTGATCCAAGCAGGCTGGAACAGACGTTCAACAACATCTCCAATGTGAAAGGGGAGTTTGGCGAGCCATGGATCATCGGAGGGTACCACAGCTCCCAAGCCTTCATCAAGTGGGCAGCAGACCGCCCTGGTGAAATTCCTCTGCGCAATTGCTTCGTGTACCGGTTGTCAGAGGTGGAGGGTGCCACGTACGACGAGAAGCTTCAGAACGCTCGCCTCCTTTCCCTTTTGGACAACACAAGCGGCCAGTCGACTGAGGGGTACGACTCTCAGCCATTTTTGGTTTCTACCTTCCTGTGGCGTGAATTGTACCTTCAGGCAGGCTGTCCCGCTCGGACTGAGAAGGGGCATCAGTCAGACCAGTACAACAACTTCAAAACTCTGTGTGTCACCGGGGACGAGAAGTTGACGAAGTCTGTTGCTAGCCAGGGGGGTGCCACCGTGCCACGCTTCAAAGTCGTGAGCTTGGACGAAGAGTCCTACAAGAAGGCTTTCCTGATCATGTCCTCCATGGACGACCGGGAGAAGATCGGCGCCGACCACCTTGTTGAGCGCCTACAGAACGTGGAGCCTCCGCCTCCGCCAAACGATGAGGAGGAAGAGGAGGGGGACGACGAGGAAGCTGCACCTGGATCCCATGGGAAAAGGGCTAAGGGAAAGGCTAAGGACAAGATGAGGTCGGTCCTCGTTGAGGACATGAAGGAAACTATGAAGCTGCCACCTGGAGAGCTGAAGTTCTTCCTGAAGTCCGTGACCGACGACTTGTATGTCCACGAGTATGAAGCTTTCAAGATCAAGGACGAAGTGGACAATGTCGCGTTCACTACCGCGGTAGGTTCATGTTGTATATTAAGTTATTTTCAGACATGATCGGGATGATTGTGATGAAGTACGGTGGTGTGCCATTTTTCGTTATTGACAGCGATTCACTTCTCGCATTGGACGATGCTTCCGAGTATGATCGGGAGGACTGTGGGTGTGCCATGTCTCGTTATTGACATAAATTCACTTCTCGCTTTGGACGATGCTGCCGAGTATGATCGGGAAGACTGTGCGTGTGCCATATCTAGTTATTGACGGCGAATCCCTTCTTGCATTGGATGATGCTGCCGATTATGATCGGGAGATGCTTCCTAGTATGATCGTTATCATGACAAGAAAACTCTTTTATTCGCAGACGTTTGCATCGGCATACAAGGCTTCGTTGGTTCATTACAAGACAGAAGTGTCAGCGGGCTTCGTCATCTACATCATCGACAGGCTTCTCAAGCAACACAATGTCTCGCCTGTGTCCTTTCGTGACGACTTGAAGTTACGCTTCAATTCTGGTTCGCCGCTTGACCTTGAGGCAAAGGGCTTCACGCACATGCACGCCTTCTTGGGCAATAACGCGGAACCCGCCGTTACCAACAAACCCCTTCAGCTGGGTGGCATCGCCTTCAGCAGCAAGGCAGCTTCTGAAATCTTGATCGGGGGCATTCGATCCGATGCTTCGATTCCCGCACATCAGGTCTTCTCCGGGTGGCTGAGGGACTATACCGCCCAGAGAAGGGATTGGTATGGTATACCACCTAGGGATGAAGTTTTGATGCCCAAGCTAACCATCACCGAGGTCACGCAAGTGGGAGGTCTGCTGAGTTTCGCGACAGACAAGGAAGCGCTAAACCAGCTTCTCGACAGGTGGTTTTCTGTGATCAGGACAAGGGTCCAGCAAAAAAACCAGGCACAGATTATCAGTACCCTGGCCGCTAGCATTGACGACATGAAGTTGCTAGTTCAGCCTGACCAGGAGTACCCAATGGCGACAGACGGCCTCCAACAACCAATCTGTGATGATATGTCCAAGTTCCTCGAGGCCTGCCGTGAACTGCTTTTCGCACACCCCATTCCGCCTCGCAGTATCCATCTCGATGCGTTGAACACCATCAGGGGAGTCGTGGGTTTCCTCGTCATGGACTTAACAAGGCGGAGGAAAGATGGAGCAGCAGGGATTCCGATGTTGAACCTGACAGAGGAGGTCTTGTTGTCATTGGCAGTAAAGTACGGTGATTTGCCAGTGTGGAAAAGGGGAGAGCCTTCCGAACGCTTTTTCCGTCTCTACGATGGTGGACAGATGTATCCACACCTGATGTCGGCAGCTACAGCAGTGTTCATGGACGCTGACCACCAGATTGGAGCCGGTCGGGTCCAGCTAGAGACGGCAACAGTCAGCGCGCACCTTTACAACATGAAGGCGAAAACATTCCAGTGTGATGAAATCCGTAAGGTGCGTAGATGTTTAAAATGATAGACTACAAGTTGAAAAGTTGACGCTCCCGATCATAATCGGGAGGATGATGTGTTAAGCATGTCTTTTCACCACTTCAAAATCCATTACACATAATCCTTCCGATCACAGTCGGGAGCATCACGTTGTTCAACTTGTCTTCCAACCCATAATCTAACTGACTTGTACATATTTCGTTTACTCTTGCAGGTGCCTGGCAAACTGATCGACTTGGTGATCATCGACCCCTGTCTCACTGGCGATGAAAAGGGACCGTTGTGGCTCGTCGATGAAGACTCTTGGAGTTCGACTGATGTGATCGACATGCTGCGGAACTTAGCAGGCCAGAATCGGAAGTTTGCCTCAGTGTGCCATGTGGTCGTGTACACCAACCAAGAGGAAGGCAGCAGGTTCCTTGTGGCTTTCAGAGAAGCTGGCGTGGCTGACATTCGCCTTACCCACATTACACGCATGGGGCCAGACTTCAAGACACATTCCACCAGCATCGCCATCTCTGGGATCTTGCATCAAGGTGCGGGACAAGCGGGCCCGTCCTCGAAAGCTTCCATTTCTTCTTCTGGTCTTGCCGCTGCCATCACGGTCTTCCTACCGCCTATTGACGCACAGAAAAGTGCCATTGGACGCCCCGACATTAGCGGCTGCTCGATGAGTCCCAAACAAGTTGGATACCGCAGGAGAAGTGTCGCCGAATTCCGTCACTTTGTGCGGGAGCTTAGCTCCGTTGGCAACTATGTGATGTGCATGCAAGCTGGCGATGCCTCGGGCATGCTAGCGGCTTTGCTAGAGAGGAGGAACGCCATTGGCTTGGACTGTATCACTCAGAAGCTTGGGGCTGCTGCATGGCGTTTGAACATGTTTGCAAAAACGGAGCAGGCTATTCTATCACGTCTCGAAGCCTGTACTGATGCAGATGATGAAACAAGGGTGAGGACGGCGGTACTGGTTCAGGAAGACATTGACGCAGAGTTTCGCGACAACCCTGCTGAGCCCAGTGAGGAAATGATGCAAAAGCTAGAGACGTGTCTCCAGACATATCGCGAGAAGAAAGCCGCAGATTGGCCTGAGGACGAGTTCGAGGCCTGCAAGGAGAAGGTTCTGGAAAGCTGCATCAGTGCAGGAACAGTAAAAGGGCTGATGAGGACCAAGAAGTTAGATTTAGCCCTCGTTGGGTTGCGTGCCAACTTGTTCCCAGAGCAAGACGAGTCAGTTAGCACATGATCTGTCAGCACTAAGTGCAGAAGTTAGCACCAATGGACTTGTTGGCAGCAGTTCAACATTAGCATTGTGCACAAGTTTCACGAGTGTACTTGTTTGCACCATCCAACACACATTTTGAGTGATTTCAGGATTCTAGGATGGCAGGTTGCAGATTTCAGGATTTAAATTTGTGTTATGTACATAATGAGCTTATGAGGTATGAAATTATGAATAATAAGTCCTGAGTTAGGAGTTATTAGTTCTGACTTGTATAAGGTACATATAAGTTCTGAGTTGTGAGTTATAAATTATGAGGTACACATAAGTACAGATTTCGGAGTCGTAAGTACTAAGTTGTAATTTTGAACTGTTGAGTTGTGAGTTGTGAGATAAATAATTATGAGCAATGCGTTCAAGACTTTGTAAACAGCTTTCACCTTCCTCTTGACTGTCCTCTACAATTGATTTTGTATTCCAATACTTTCTCTCTCTCCAAACGAGCAAATCAATGTTACAATTGAAATTGAAGGGAATAGTCTCTTTCTCAGGAATACAACAAAACAATCGTACAAAATAAATTGTAAGATATTTTCGTAAAAGCCACCAAAAAAGCAAAATCAATTAATTTGCGAAAACGATCTTACAATATTTATCGTAAGATTTCAGTAAAATAAAAAATCCGTTCGGAAGCAGGAACGCCCATTTATCCATCCTACTGACACCACCCGCCTCCTCCACTCCCTCCACCTGCATGCCGTCCGATGCGCACATACCATTGTGTGTACCCACCGGCGCATGGAATCTGCTACACACTCGCCCCACACCAGGGTAATTCAAAGCGCGCGCTTTTGCGCTTTTGAGCGCTGACTTTTTGACCCCCTCTGCGCTTTAAGCGCAGTTTTTTGCAACCCCTTGTGGGCGCTGCAAGCAAATTTTGCGCTTTTTGCACTACAAAGCGCAGTTTTTTTGTTTTCAAGTGCGCTAAAGCGCTGGCCAATTCGGCCATTTGAAGTACCCTGTCCCACACTCCTTCTTCCGCCACCGGCTATCGTGGGGGGTACTGCCCCCCCTAGCCACCCCCCCGGTTTGATGGTGTTGTCCGAGGACCCCCTTTGGACAGCTTCCTTAATCACACCGAATTGGCGTACTGCTTTTTATATTAGCTTTAGCTAAGCTATATGCTTTGGGTTCCTCGTCTTTCTTTTAGATTAGCTTTAGCTAGTCTATAAGCTTTGGGTTCCTTGTCTTTCTTTTCTTTTTACTTTACTCTTTGTCACTCTTTTTTTTCCTTTTCCTTCTCGAATCTAGGGTATAGCATCCTTCCTATCAAGAAACTGCCACGTGTTTAAATGGCCACGAGTTCACAACCAGGTGTTACTAGATGACGCTGGCATCGTCCGAAACCATTGGACCGGCAGGAAGGAATGGCGCATGTGTAGATGTAGGCGCAGGCGCAAACGCAGGAAGTGATTAGCGAGGTCGGAGACTAATCTAAACGAGGCTGATAAGGAAGCCTATCCATATTTGACACAGTCGTTACAGTAGGATAACACACGAACAACACGAGACTGGACGCATTAGTTTCCAGAGAAGATGAAGTCTGGATATTTTGTTGCGAATAATTTTGCTCGCTCCGTACTTTTCTAGTGTCTGCGCCTGCAATTCGCATGCGCTATGCAGTACCTACGAATTAACCGGTAAAAGAAGATCTGATGGAGCAGGACCTGGCGCATGGTGAAATGATGAGCGAGGAGAGAGATAGGCGCAACCTCTCAGCCTCGAGATGTCCCACGACAACCTGCATGCTCCATGAAAACACTGGACGAGGCTGTATAGATTGCCTCGCCATTGATGAAAGAGACGTAACTGCAGGGTTTTACTCGGGAACGAACGAGACTGAGTACGCATGATGTTTCAGAAATAATGAAGTCGTGAGATTTTGTTGCGAGTATCTCTTCACTCGTTTCCTACTTCTGTAGCGCCTGCGCCTGCAGCTCGCATGGATAGAAGAAGGCCAAGACCGCACCAGCACCAGCTCATGGGATCGAGGTGGGTAACAGGCTCCATCAACTCCGCCATTGAAGAAGGGTTAAGCACCAGAATTTTGCTAGACACTAAGCAAAGTGTTCGCATGATTGAAATAATTGTCGAATTTCTAGGTGTTGCAAGTATCTCCCCAAGCACCTGCGCCTGCTGCTACGATGCGCCATGCGGCAGCTGAGATTTCGATGACAGACCGAGGCTGGAAACGAGGCTCCAGCACCTCCACCATGAAACGAGGCTTAAGCAACTCAGACAGAAATGATTATGCCCGAATGATTGTGCAAGTTCATAGGTTGTTGCTACTATTTCCCCCCTCGCTCCCCACTTATCAAGCGCCTGCGCCTCCAGTAGCATGCGCCATTCGGCACGTAGAAGTTCATAGATTCGCTCGTGCCCAGGTCTTGCCGGTCAACTGGTTTCGGACATCACCAGCGTCATCTCCTAAACCCCGCTCACACTTTTCACTCAACACGTGGCACTAGCACCGTTGGCAGTCGGTTGGCTTGTGGCATATCTCCTTTCCTGCTTTTCACTAACGGCGCAGCCCCCTCGCGCTTCCCCCCCCCCTCCCCCCCCCCCCTCCCTGGAAGCTAATCTTCCTCGGCCACTACGTGCCGGCTGTCTTTTCTTTCTTAACTGAATGCATACAATAGCTCACCGCCCCCGTTACTACAACCTTATAGTCCGACTCACCCAGTACGACGCACGATCCCCAGGGCCGACCTCCAGGGGACCCGCCAGGGCACCCGGAGGGGGGGGGGGGGGGGGGGGGGGGGGGGTAAGCTCCGGGGGGCCCAGGCCAAGAAATGGTTTTTCAATTCTGATGTCTCCATGAAGACCAAAAGCAAACGCAAAGCAATTTCCGGAGTTTTCATCGTATTTTCGCATCCTGCCGTGGTCTGTGGCGAAAGCTTCCCGGAAGTCGGAGGGTACACCGTACACGATCGTACGTAAGTGACTGTCGCGAGCTCAACATAGCACAGATCGAGCCAGGGAATCGATCAATCGCCATCGAATTGTGCCATCCATCATAATGCCTGAATTTGAATTGTCAGAAACTGCGTGATCCTGCCTCTCGTTCCGTTTGCTGCGGGTCGGTATGCCAGCCTGTAAGGGCTGGGAATGGCCTGGCTTGGTACTGGTGTAGGTCAAATGAGTGACCTCCTCAACTTCTTCACCAAATCCATCTGGGTAGAATATGTTGGGGGGTGAAAACTAGTCATCTGCAACGTGGATTGGGTTTCCAACTTGTTTACGACTCTTGAAACACAAGATATGTGCAATTTTTGACACATTTGGAGTCAAATTATACGATCTGCAGCGTTTTTCCTAAGCACGGTTAATCGTGCAGGCACGATTATTAATGTTTCTCGCGAAATGGTCCATCGTTTTCTCAGGTCTGGGTAATGTTTTCGAGCTCGCGAAACTTTGGCCTGGGCATCGTTCATGCACGATTATTAATGTTTCCGGTCTACCCAAACGCTGGCTGCAGCATCGTGTAGAACGATTATTAATGTTTAGCATCGCCATACTGTTGGCTCTGGCATCGCGCATCCCAAGTCCCCCATGTGAGCATGCCTTGACCAGAACGCTGGTTGACACGCTGGACAGATTCCAGCCAGGTCATCTTGGGGGAGGCGAAAGGGGCAGGGGGAAGTTGAGGCCACGTACCCCAAGAAATAACCTCGTCAAACGGCTGCGTGAAACCTCAAGCTCGCTAGCTGTTACGCCCCAACGCAGCACTAACTTCGTATTCACGGACCAGCACTGGGAGGTTCGAATCAGCGACAGGAACAATCATGTTAAATACCAGTATTGAACAAACCTCAGTCGCTTATAAGCGCTCACTCTGAAGCTATTCCTCCACAACGATACAACTGCTGCTGTTGAATTGAATGCTAGACGCCCGTTTTTCACTCGCAACAGGAACAAAGCTCTGACTGGGCGCGCTTGTAGCAATGCTTTGCACTGGGCGGAAATGCATGCCCTTCTACTCGCTTCCGGCAGCAGTGCCTACAAATTTCGCGCTGTATGCAGAATTCCCCCGGAGCTCTGACTGACAGCTGATCCCTGCTTTTCCCCCCTACCCTTTCATTCCAGCGCGGGCATAGCTGATAGCTAATGGACATTTCTTCCTGCAGCAATCTGTCTGCTTTGTAGGAACCGAGCGAGTATCGGGTTAATGAGTCGGTGGGGTGGGAAGGGTCCGCTCGCGAGATACTGCGCCCAACATGCTCCCTGGATGCTATATCCCCTTGCCCTCTCACTTCGGGCAAACCTGAAAGGCATCGCATTGATTACTACATCGCTGTGTCCGTTTTGCACGAATCAAGCCGCTCTCGGGGGGGGGGGGGGGGGGGGGGGGGGGGGGGGGGGGGGGGGGGGGGGGCTGCTGCCGTCGGTACGACGGGCGCACTGCCCTACTCTAGTGTCGTTTTTCTTCCAGGAAAACTGTAATCGTGCAGAATCGTTCAAAACGATTATTAATGTTTTCATGTTCCCAAAGTGCAGACCCAGGAATCGGACCCAAACGATTATTAATGTTTCGTCCAAAAACCTCAGGAAAATCACTGGCTAAGGGTGTTTTGAAGTCGAGCTTAAAACTTTGGCTCGAAAAAAGTGAAAAAAGTGAAACTTGTTTGCCCGATTTTCGTCTATTTTGGGCATGTTCAGGCCACTATTTGGAGGTGCTGGATCGACTTGCTCAACAATATTGTATGTGGTACTTCACCACGAAGCTGTCGACTAAAGGTCGAAAAATGTAAATATAAAAAAACTTGTGCAAGTCGAACCAGCACTTACCTAGAGACATGCCAAAACGTGTATCCAGATCTGGTCTTAGCTTAACCCCCCCGGGGCACCCTGCTATTTGGTTAGCTGACGCGCGGGAAGCGGAATTGGGAAGCTACGTGACGTGCGCAAGGTGTGATACTTCCCCCCCCCCCCCCCCCCCCCCCCCCACACACACACACACACACACACACACACACCGGATGCGAACGGATGACGGACAAGCCCGGACAAGCCCAGACACCTCGGATCCTCGATATGTAGTTGCCTGCTAAGTTCACGTTTCAAACTTTCAATCTGTCGCCATTGTTTATCTACCACCAGTTTCCTAGCTTCCCTTTCCGCTTCCTCTGTCACTGCTGTCCGTCCAAGTCCCAGTGGTCGCAAGCACATCAATTCCTCGGATCGTCTCAAATCTCAAAAAGTCACAATCAAGGTGCGGTGCATTCTGTAAATCTGTAGGTTGTTAATCTCCCTGGACCTTTCCCGCGCCGACTGTCTTTCCCCCGTTCAGCACTATACTATTGAGCCAGTTACTCAACGATCGTCCCGTGGGTGCCCAGGGTGCCCATCTCCCAGTCTCTCCAGCTAGATCGAAAATGTCCCACCTATGCTTCACCCACAGCCACCCACTGAATGTTCTACCCTTCCGTGCACTGATGCCCTACCACCACCCCTCGCAGCGTTCCGCTAGCCAGCTCCAAGGCATCTGCAGGTAAGCATGGGGCGGGTCAGACTTTGTAGCGTCACTTGGCATCACTACACGAGTGACATCCGAGTTCCAGGTTTTCCAGTCAGAACCGTCCTGTTTTCTGCACATAGTGAACACCTTATTAAAAGGTGTGAAACATCTTTAAGAGGACCCAACCTTGTAGGCTTAAACTAACACCCCTAAGGTGTTGGCTAGGTGCAGACTGATGATCAATACAAGCAAATATGTTTGCATTCGTGGGAACACCGTCCTAGAGACTTCCAATTAATAGTACCCAGATCTGGACCTAGCCCCCTCCCCCCCTCCACCCCCAACCCCCCCCACCCCCCACACCACACCCCCACACCCCCCCCCACCCCCCCCCCCCCCCCCCCCCCCCCCCCCCCCCCCCCCCACCCACCCCGACCCCACCCCCCCCCCCACCCCCCCCCCCACCCCCCCCCCACCCCCCCCCCCCCCCCCACAACCCCACCCCCCCCCCACCCACAACCCCCCCCCCCTCCCCCCCCCCTCCCCCCCCCCCCCCCCCCCCCCCCAACCCCCCCCCCCCCCCCACCACCCACCCCCAAACCCCCCCCCACACCCCCCCCCCCCCCCCACCCCCCCCCACCCCCCCCCACCCCCCCCCACACACACCCCACCCCCCCCCCCCACCACCCCCCCCCCCCCCTCCCCCCCCCCTCCCCCCCCCCCCCCCAACACAAACACACCAACACCCACCCCCACACACAACTCAAACACACACACTCACCACACCACACACCCACCACATGACACCCATACCCGGACGAGCTGTGATAGGGGGGTACAGGCAATCTGTTTCTGAAGTGCGTTCGCATATACAACTCGAATTGGGAAGGGGCTGGTTTGGTAAACTAGTCCCCCCCACCCCCCCCCACCCCCCCTCCCCCCACCCCCAGCCCCCCCCCCCCCCCCCCCCCCCCCCCTCCCCAAACACACAACATCCCACCCCCAGGCAGCAGAATGCTGCCCAATCCCAGTTCAATCCCCCTTGCTTGGGACCATGCCACCACTTGTCCGTCCCATGCATTATCCAAACCGTCATGCCATTACTACTACTACCGCCACCACGTATCAGTCACATGCGTTATCCAAACTGTCATGCCATTACTACGACTACCACCACCACTTAACTTCATCCATGCGATGCAACCGCATTGCCAGTACTTACTATTTTGTTCAGCCCTTATTATCATGTTGGGCAAAAAAGCCATTAGCCTATGTGGTCTACCCCTGGACTGTAACACCATCCATTCTCACATTCTCAAGTCACCTGCTATTTAATTCAACATCTGAAATTCTCACATGCTTCAACAGTGACTGTGCGTGTGGAACCTAGCCCTTTGTGAACCTAAGCACTTCGCCTGCACTTGATTGTTTTGCGGCTTGTAACCATATCTATGCTATCAAAGACGAAGCCTGACTGAATTTGAGAACCTTATTGGAGAACCTGATTGAGACAATACATTCTCACATCCTCAGTCACCTGCTAATAATAGTAACGCCTGGTAGGGCGTGGTATTAAGGGAGCCCAGTCTTACGGCACCTTCTCCGTTTAAGGAGGTCACCTGCTGTGTAATTCAACATCTGAAAGCGACAAGTGGAACTGACAAGCAAGAGGAAACCTTGTTGTGCCATCTATGTGTCAGCATGAATTGCGGTGCTCTCACGCTTTTATGACTTGGTGACTACTTATGTACTTCCTTAGAACTATCGGTCTAGACAGTACTGTGTCAACTTCCCGTTGACAGTGTCATTCTTCATGACACTGTGACGGCTTCCTGTTGACTGCGTCATCAGTTCTTCTGACACGCGCTGTCTACCCTGTACCCTGATCAGGTTCCAGGCTACCGCCCCTTTCTTCGCTGGTGTCCCTTTATGGTTCCCCTGTCTTTTGTAATGTTACTCTCGTCTCCGCATTTATAGATTGGCGTGTCTGCTCACACTTTGTCCACTCTCCGGAGTGTTATCCAAGCTAATAGGTTATAAGGTCCTTCATTTACTACCACTGCTTTACGATGCAACTTCCGCGAGGACCTCCCGCTAATTTTGAGAAACTCCATGACAAGAATGGTCTTTCCTGGACGCGCGGGATGCGCAGTATCATTATCAGCAATGGCTGCGACCGAGTCCTTCCAACGGAGGACCCGGCTCCTCTTGATGATTGGCTAGATGTTTGTGCGCCAGCGGCCTCTGCTAGCGGTCATGAGAGTCCTTCCGCCATCGTGGAGGTACCCCCCCCCAATCAATCCTCCAACTTTGCGGCTCCTTCTGCTACTGTCCGACGCCTCTCTCCTGAGGTTGAGGACCTTCTGATGCGTCTCTGCTGTGTCTCCACTCAGATTATCCAGTATGCAAGGGCGCCTCCGCCACCTGATGCCCGTTTTGACTACGACTATGCAGAGCTTGCTCGTCATCGTCGTGAGGATGGTTATGATGATGATGATGAGGATGATGATGATGATGAGGATCTGCAGAGTGCTATGAGTGGTGACTTCGGTGGAGGTACTCCTTCCACTGCTACTCGTGTGTTCAACAATTCTACCGTCTCTCCAGTGTATGAGCATCAGTCGGTACCTTCGCTTGCGCCTTCCCCGGAGTATAAGCCTGAGCCCTCTTCTGCGCCTCTGCTTGCGCCACTTCCACCGATCCACCCGGAGGTGGCCAGGCCGTCCTTGATGCAGAAGTCTGCGTCTTTCACCATGCCTATGGAAAGAGGTCTGTCTGGCTACAACACTCGTGCTCGGGAAGCTGCTGCTACTACTGTTCGCACATCCTCTGCTGGCACTTCGCAGGAGCCCCCTCCGCCCCCGCCTCCGCCGGTGGAGCTGCCACCTGCTCCTAGCCCTCCGCCTTTTGTGCCTCCTTCGCTGTCATGCGACTCTTGGGAGCATCTGCTCACTGGCGGACCTCCTCTGCGTCTATCCCTGCGGGACTGCCGTCTTATCCGCCAAGCTCAACGTGCTGGGGAGTCCTTGGACCGCACTCTGTACGGTAGGATGGATATGGAAGCCACTCAGGCTAATGTTGATAGCAAGGGTCGCCCTAGGCGTGTGATGGCATACTCTTAGCTAGGTCTAGAGTGTAGGTCTTTTCTGGGACAGGTTATGCCAGGGATCAACTACCCTCCTGCTAATGGTGTGACCTTTGGAGGCATTGGGCGAAGGAATAATGACCTGCGGGGTTACCAGTATGTGAAGGTGCCCCTCCCTTTCTGTCCTGTTCGTCCTGATTTCGAGCTCATTGTGGGTGTTGCGCGGTCCCTGGATCTCATCAGGAACTTAGATGACCAGCGCGCTTATGACGCTGGTCTTGCTGCTGAGTATTTTCTGGGGCTTCGTGAGTCTTTAGCTCCTAGGACTGCTCCTCCTGCTGCTGGAACTTCGGCCTCTCATGGTGAGTCTAGTGTCGATCCTGCACTGTTGGGTTTCAGTGCACTGACCCTGCCCCGCCAAGAGTTCATGATCTTATCCATGATGCTTGCCAACATGACGGATGCCTTAGTCAAGGTATACCAGGACTTCGCTTCACCTCGGGATATTTTTTTGCATATCCGGAGGCAGCAGTCTGATGCCCTTGCCTCTCGTGTCCCTCTCTTGCTGAAAGAGTATCTTGCTTCGGTCATGGGCACTCATGAGCAGGTTGACGTTTTCTTTCGTCGGGTTCGCGGTATGTGCACTGACCTCCGCAGTGCTGGGTCTCCGCAGACTCAGCGTCACGCCATGGGCATCATCGTTCAAGGTGCGAGTCTGCCCCGTTTCGAATCGCTGCGGATTAAGTATGGTATCATGCTGTACAACCAGCAACCTGTTGAGTACTGGTCCTGTCTAGAGGAATATAGGCAGTTAGACATTCTGAACATAGCTCTCCCTCAGTCTGACGTCAGGCACCCTGGTTGGTCCCGGAACACTCCCCAGTTTCCTGCCAACGCTGCACTTCCGCGGCGGCAGAAAACTGGTGGTGGTTCTGGGTCTAACAAGAGGCGCCTGGAATGCACTTGGGGACCATGCCCCCATAAGGATGGTCACTCGGAGGAACGTTGCTGGACGAAGTACCCGCACCTGCAAAGGGTAGGAAATGGTGCATCGCGTCCTGGACCGATGCCTGTTAACCTGGCCCTTCTTGGTACGCTTACTCCAAGGCAACTGTCCTCCTTGCAGGCTCAGATTGATGGGTTTGCTATGCAGAAGTAGGAGGTAAGCTCTGTCCTTTTCTCCTGCACCTCAAAGTTCTCTAATGTGTTTAGCCCGAGCCTGTCTGAGGGTGTCTGGCATGTGGATTCTGGCGCTGGAATGTCCATCACAGGTGATAGGTCTTTGTTCACTGTGTTTACTGTTTCTCCGAATCAGCCATCAGTTCGATTTGGTGATGGAGTGGTTCAACGGGCAGAAGGTATGGGATCCATTGAGTTATGTAGTGATTGGTTACCAACATCAATCACTCTAACTGATGTTCTCTACATACCTCACTGTCCGGTGAACCTCCTGTCAGTAAATGCTGTGGCTCATTCTCTCCACTGCAAGGTTTCTTTTGATAGTCTTAGTTGCACTGCCACTCAGGGCTCTACTGTTCTCTGGTCCTTCCCTGCCTCCAGTGATGGTGTTTACAAGTTTGCATGTAGGCCTTGTTACACCACCAGTGGCTGTTTGTTTGGTGCTGACGATTACCCAGCTTTTGCACTTGATGTTGATGAGGACGGTGGAGTTGTTATCCCTACCACTCCTGAATGGCTGTGGCATAGGCGGCTGGGTCACCCCGGCTTTGATGCCATGCGCAGACTTGTCAAGAAGGGTATGGTTAGGAACTTACCCCTCTCACTCAAACAGGTGCAGAAACTGGCTAAGATCCCTTGTGATGCTTGTCAGAAGGCTAAGGGCAAACGTCTCCCTTTTCCTAAAAAAAGCAAAACAAAGATCCGTGCACCTCTCCAACGCCTTCACTTGGATATCATGGGACCAGTTCATATTAGGGGTCTGCGTGGGGAGTTTTATATTCTGTGCCTCACAGACCAATACTCTGGCTATGCTGAGGTATTGTGCTTGAGGACCAGGGATGAAGCTCCCTTAGCAGTCCAAACTGTCATCCTCAGATGGATGAATCAGCTGCATGGGTTTGCCTTAAAGTGTCTGAGATCTGACAGGGCTAAGGAGTTTATAGTAAAGTGGTTTGAGGATTGGCTGATATCGGTTGGGGCAGTGCATGAGTTATCTTTGGCATACACTGCACAGCAGAATGCAACTGTGGAGAGGTACAATGGGGTCCTACAGTCTATAGCTAGAAGCATCCACCTGGAGTCTAAACTAACTAAGTCTTTCTGGCCCTATGCCTTCCTAGCTGCTTGTTACCTTCGTAATCGTCTGCCCAATCAGGGTGATAAGACTCCTCACGAGCTTTTCTTTGGGGTTGTGCCTGATGTGTCGTTGTTGCGTGTGTTCGGTTGCCCTTGCCACGTCACGTTAGTCAATGGGAAGAAGCGCAACAAGCTGGACGAAAGGGCGTTATCTGGAAGACTGGTTGGGTATTCTCTGGTGAGTAAGGTATCAGCTTGGATAACACTCCGGAGAGTGGACTTTGTGTTTGCAGCACGCCAATCTATAAATGCGGAGACGAGAATAATATTACAAAAGACTGGGGAACCATAAAGGGACACCAGCGGAGGAAAGGGGCGGTAGCCTGGAACCTGATCAGGGTACAGGCTAGACAGCGCGTGTCAGAAGAACCGATGACACAGTCAACAGGAAGTCGTCACAGTGTCATGAAGAATGACACAGTCTACGGGAAGCTGACATAGTACTGTCAGGACCGATAGTTCTAAGGGAGTACATAAGGAGTCACCAAGACATAAAACAAGCGAGAGCACCGCTATTCATGCTGATACTCCACCTATGACGCAGGTGACATACAATACTAGTACTCCACCTATGGCACTGGGGACATAGAACCATAACTTGGTAGCAAACAAAAATTATTAAGGAACGGCGGAAAAAACAGGAAACCAGAAGAAAGCCTTGTCTAAAATAAAAGGATGAGAAAGGATGAACCAAAAACCACTGTAGTACTCCGAAAATGTAGCAGCAAAAAACTTGGGTCATACCGAGCTGTGCTGAGACCAAAATGGAAATGTAACCATCCATGGTAAGCGCAAAAATACTATTCATCCAGAATAGTAGGCACCAAACCAGAAAATCACAGGGAGGCCAAACAGAAATCAATCCTAATACCAAAGGAAGGGGAACAACGGTGACTGAAAGAACCGAGAACTTAACCTAAAGAGAAGACTGAAAAAATTGTATATCAAAGTTTGGGAACACCGGTATAGAAAACCCGTTCCGGGAATAGGAACCTAACGCCAATCAATGATAACCAAAGAGACGGATTGAAATATCGTGTGAGAGCAGCACACGAGAGAATCAAAGTCAAAGGACGCAGACAAGAGGACGCAAAAGTCCATTATGGAAAAATTAAGTCGATGGAAAAATCCACTACCGTAAAAACTATTCTTAGCATAGAATTCATGACTAGGTTGGGATGAAAAAACCATGATGAACTGGTTTCTTACTCAAAGATGGAAGTAAGAAGATTTATGAAAGTTAATTATCATAAATCCCCAGCTACGGCACTAACGAAAAACAGTCTAAGAGGTGGGTATCGCACCGCAAAGAACTCGTGCACTCAAGACACACCAAGCGCCTAACCACAAGCAAACCCAACCTGCAGTAACTGAAAAAATCCAAAGGATGCGAAGTGGAAATTTCCAAGAAACTCGTAACCAACAAAGGAAACACAGTTCAATGAACAATAGAAGGTTAGATGTACAACCATAGTACATAAAACCTATTGTCCACTTGAAATTAGAAAACGCAGAAAAAAGGATTTAAATAATTTACTGCAAAGGATGGACTGAAAGGGCGCTTGAAATACACTCGGAAAACAAGAAAGAGGTGAGCGGCGGTACATCTGCAAGTACAACTGCAAGATTACCCAGCCCACCAATTCACAGTAAAATCCGAAGGGAAACAACTACTACACTCCACAAAAAGTTCCAATCACATGAGGGGCTGGTGATCTAAAAACAGTGTGGAGTAAAAGAAATAGCTAATCTATGATGAGCTCCACCGAACGAACCATCTGCCTATGGAACTAAGAGTCAGAAACCATCAAGACGCTATAACGGTGGTCTGAATTAAGTACCACCTTCCACCAAAACCAAGAAAGACAGCTGAAAGGAAGCTGCCTAAACAAAGCGTCGTAACGCTCCACCAATCTAGACTACCCTATAAGTCAGTCTAGGAGGTGCTGAGGAATAGGCACTCACACATAGGGCCATGTTAACCTACGTATGAGAACCAGCAGCACCTAAAACAATGAATCCTGGGTTGACTGTAACACCCCAGCCATACGCAGTATCAAGCTAGACCAGTGTTCAAGATCATCACTTACCCATTCGGCAACGGCTACATCATCACATGGGCTTGACCCGAGTAATCCACCAGGGACGACAGGAGGCGTCGGAATTATCGACACCCGCGAGCCATCCGAGGTGGTCGGAGGTTGGCGACTATTAGTCAATGGACCTGATCCAGGTACCACTATGATCGAAGGCTGTCTAAATCCTAAAGCTTCACCGCTAAAACGTGGCACAGAGGAGGGCCTGGCGACCCCCCTGAGATTCGGCTAAGATTATAGTTGGATATCCAACTCCCACCCGCCCTAAAACTTCACACACAATACAGCAAGATCAGGCCCTGGTCTAGAATGCAACAATGATACATCCCAGCCAGGCCAGCCAACAACAATTGGGGTTGTTAAAGGGCGTAGGGAATTACCGGTAACACATAACATATCACCGTTTGATGACAGGAGGGATGCAAGCGGGCACAAGGACCCATACTAATGGGAGAACCCAGAAAGACAGTTTAGAACTGAACTGGAGATAGAGAGTACATCACTACTCACTACTAACTGGCGCAACATTGGAAACCCAAATATAATAACCCTTACTCACCAGGGAATACCCAACCAGTCTACCAAATAATACCTTTCTAACTAGCTTGTTGCGTGACTGCCCAATACTAAGATTACATAGCAAGGGCAACCAAACAAACGCAACAACGACACATCAGGTGCAACCCCAAAGAAAAGCTCCGAAGGAGTCTTGTCTCCCTAGATGAACACGCGATTGCAAAGATAACACACTAGCACCATGCTGAGCAGTGTCATCATCAACAACTCATGCATGCCCCAACTAATCGAGATCAACCATGCCTCTATACCACTTAACTAAAAATTCCTAAGCCCTATCAGAACTCAAACACTTGAACCTAAACTCACGTAGCTAAGGCATACACCTAAGGGGGGAACCAGGGGCACGGGAAGACAAAGTAGTAACCTCTGACGAACCACGGAACGCACCCAGGGGTCACAAGGAGCCTAAGAGAGAAAAATATCCAAGATATCATGCCAAAGATATCATGCCAAAGATCCTCCACGGCCGCTGGACTAGGGCCAGGACGGCGTCCACTGCGGCCTGTAGCATGGGCGAAGTCCGGCGCTGCGAGACCTGGGATCACAGAAGGTGGGGAAGCGTTAGGTCGAAGTCGTGATTTGAGGTATGGGAAAAAGGAGACGAGAATGACAGTGCAGCAAGTCACACCTGGTGCAGAAAATCGCACCAATGGCAGAAAATCGCAAATCGCAAGGGCAGAATTCGAACATTTATCGCTAGGATGCGAAGAGCAGAGCCGAGGCATGTAAAGGTCCTAATATCCCGCCGTCGATGATCAGTCAATCCCAAGTCCCCCCCTCTATCGCTCGACTCACCCGGTTGGGGGGTAGAGGGAGCAGCACCCGTAGTGGTGCTGACCATACCCCCCTGCTTCCTACCACCTCCAGAATCTCCAGGTCAAGACGCGTAGGTCGTCCTCCTCTGGCGAACCCTACGGCAGTGCCGGCGATCCGCCAGCTTGATCGAAAAAATTCTCCAGAAGGTAGCACAGAGCCACTAGAGCGCAAGCTCATGCCAGTAGCCGACCGTCGGCTGGGCAGAGCAAAGGGGGCAAAGACGACGTAGACATCAGCAGGGAGCTTGGTCGGCTTGGCAACCTCCGGTATGCAGGCAGAGCCTCAAACACCGGAGAAAGGTTAGCGACGTCAAGGACGCGAGCAGACGAAGACGGGGTATCTCCACCGATGTCCAGGCTAGTCGCCGACTTGAGTCTGCACGTCACAGTCATCTACGACAGACGGGAGGAGGCGACAGACGGCAGGGGAGGAAAAGGAAGAGAAGATGGAGGAATGACCGGGGGGGGTTACTTCCACGATGGCGGAAGGACTCTCATGACCGCTAGCAGAGGCAGCTGGTGCACAAACGTCTAGCCAATCATCAAGAGGAGCCGTTCCTCCGTTGGAAGGATTGGTCGCAGCCATCGCTGAGAATGATACTGCGCATCCCGCGCGTCCAGGAAAGACCATCCATGTCATGGAGTTTCTCAAAATGGCGGGAGGTCCTCGCGGAAGTTGCATCGCAAAACAGTGGTAGTAAATGAAGGGCCGTATAACCTATCAGCTTGGATAACACTCCGGAGAGTGGACTTTGTGTGTGCAGCACGCCAATCTATAAATGCGGAGACGAGAATAATATTACAAAAGACAGGGGAACCATAAAGGGACACCAGCGGAGGAAAGGGGCGGTAGCCTGGAACCTGATCAGGGTACAGGCTAGACACCGCGTGTCAGAAGAACCGATGACACAGTCAACAGGAAGTCGTCACAGTGTCATGAAGAATGACACAGTCTACGGGAAGCTGACATAGTACTGTCAGGACCGATAGTTCTAAGGGAGTACATAAGGAGTCACCAAGACATAAAACAAGCGAGAGCACCGCTATTCATGCTGATATAAGGGTTATTTTGTTTCGGTTCCTAAGTTGCGCCAGGTAGTAGAGAGTCGTGATGTACTCTTCTATGAACAGTTTGATCATAACTGTATTCCTGGGCTATCTCCCTATGATGGGTCTCCGTATGTTTCTCGCATCCCTGCCGCTATCAACGGACACATGCCTGAGTCTGCGGTTCATTCCTTAGACCCTTTGCTAACCCCAATTGTCGACCGCTGCCCTGGTCATGGGATGATCTTGCGTCCCAGGTCAGGGGCTGATGGTGCTGCATTGCGTGTGAAGGCACTGGGCGGGCGAGATTCTGCAGTTCCTTCAGATGAGATTTTACCCGAATCTCAGGGGGTCGCCAGGCCCTCCTCTGCGCCACGTTCCGTCGGTGAAGCTTTAGGATTACGACAGCCTTCGATCATAGTGGTACCTGGATCAGGTCCATTGCCTAATAGTCGCCAACCTCCGACCACCTCGGATGGCTCGCAGGTGTTGTTAATCCCTTCGCCTCCTGCCATCCCTGGTGGATTATTCGGGTCAAGCCCATGTGATGATGTAGCCGTTGCCGATAGCGCAAGTGATGATCTTGAACACTGGTCGGGTTCCGATACTGCGTATGGCTGGGGTGTTCCGGTCGACCCAGGCTTCGTTGATATATAGGCAAATAAGGCCGGCCTTGTTCAACCAGGCAGTAGTTCTGCACTGGGGGCTATACTACCGGTTACTGCTGATATTGCTGATATCCCCGCTGCTCATGTACAAGTAAACTGCTTGTACGTGGGGGCATGCATTTCCACCTCCACTGAACTAACCTATAAGGCTGCCATGCTTCCCTCCAACCCTGACAGGGATCAGTGGCTGCTTGCTATGAAGGATGAGATGGCGTCCCTCCATGCCCATGGTACTTGGGCACTCACTCCACAGCCTCCTAAGCAGAGGATCCTGTCTGGCAGGTGGTTATTTGTGAAGAAGGTTGGGGTTGATGGTTCTGTGCGCTTCAAGGCACGTTTTGTGGTCCGTGGTTTTCTGCAGCGTCCTGGGCTGGACTTTCATGATGTATATGCCCCCGTTTCTTCTAAAGCAGGTCTGAGGGTGCTCCTTGCTGCCATCACTCATAGGAAGATGTTTGTTCGGCAGCTGGACATCAAGACTGCATTTCTGAATGCTAAGCTAGAACCTGGTCTGGACCTGTACTGCCACCAGCCTGAGGGCTTTAAGGTACTTGGTCCTAACGGTGTTCCCCTTGTGTGCAAACTGATCAAGTCCCTTTATGGTTTGAAACAGGCGCCCAGGGCTTGGAGTATGGATGTCAAGCGGGTTTTGGTTGCCCATGGGTTTACTATGTGCAAGGCAGAACCTGCTCTGTATTTTAGGAGGGATTCTATTGGTGGGTGGAGCTATGTCCTGACCTATGTTGATGATTTTATCTGTGCTTTTAGTGAGCTGGATAGGTATGCTTTGTTGATCAAGGCTATGAACAAAGCTGGCTGGGAGGTTAAAGAGATGGGTGTACCGGTTCAGTTCCTCTCTTTGGACATGGCTGTTACACTTGACTCTGACGGCAGGTGTGTTCAGATCAACCTCTCCCAGCACTCCTACATTGTTGATCTGGTGGAGCAGTTTGGTCTTACTGCTGCTGCCAAGCCCAAGTTTGGTGCCCCCATGGCCAAGTGCACCGTCACTGACCCACCTGGAGACCCCCTGCCCTCTAATAGCCAGTACCTCTCTCTTGTAGGTGCTTTGCTGTACCTGGCCACTTGCACCAGGCCTGATATTTCTTTTGCTGTGAGCTACCTGTCCAGGTTTTCTGCTCACCCTACCGTTCCCCTCTGGGGGGCAGCCAAGCGTTTGCTCTTGTATTTGAGGTCACATTCCCACCTGGGACTCACTTACACCCACAGCCCTGAGTTCTCTTTTACTGTCTTTAGTGACTCATCCTTTGCTGATGATGGGTCTGACAGGAGGTCTCAGACTGGTTTTGCTGTGCTAGCTGGGGGGTGCATAGTGAACTGGATGAGCAAGAGGCAGCCTACTGTTGCCATTAGCTCTAGTGAGGCTGAGTATCAGGCCCTGTCTCAGGCTGCCAGGGAGGTGCAATGGTTGAAGAAGTTGAGGGTGGATCTGGGACTGCCTTGTGATTTGGTTACCATTCAGGGTGACAACTTAGGGTCTCTGAGTTGGGCCAATGACTGGCAGCTCCTCCCTCGCAGCAAGCACATTGATGTTATTCATCACTACATCAAGGAGCTGGTGGAGGATGGTCAACTGGACGTTGCCTATGTTAACACCAAGGACAACTGTGCTGACCCCTTCACCAAGCCCCTTGATCCTGCTGTGTTCTGGAGGTTTATCCGGATGCTTGGAATGACCGCTTCTTCTTAGGGTCATTTTTTTTGTTACATCGATTTCTTTGGTTATCATTGTATGGCATAAGGTTCCTATTCCCGGATCGGGTTTTCTATACCGTTGTTACCCATCTTTGATATTCGGTTTTCATCTTTTTCTAACTTGGCAATTTTTGGTTTTTGCCTTGTTTCATTCCTTCCTATACCCCTTTGGGTTCCATTTGAAGTTCTCTCGATTTTTCGGAGTTCTTTGATTTTTTTTTTTTAAATCTGTTACATATAGAACTATCTGTCTAGACAGTACTGTGTCAACTTCCCGTTGACAGTGTCATTCTTCATGGCACTGTGACGGCTTCCTGTTGACTGCGTCATCAGTTCTTCTGACACGCGCTGTCTACCCTGTACCCTGATCAGGTTCCAGGCTACCGCCCCTTTCTTCGCTGGTGTCCCTTTATGGTTCCCCTGTCTTTTGTAATGTTACTCTCGTCTCCGCATTTATAGATTGGCGTGTCTGCTCACACTTTGTCCACTCTCCGGAGTGTTATCCAAGCTAATACTATGTATCACTGTTTTTTGTTTGTGCGACGTGTTGCAAATTGAGCGACTCAGCGCGACCCCAGTACGACACGCTGCCACTCAAACCCTACAGAGCACGAAGGTTGGAGCCTGAGGGGTTCGTGGGGCAACTTCTACCACCACCACCGACACCACTCACCACACATTTACCACCACCACGACCGACACAACATCACTCGGGGAAGTGACAATTTCGCTAAATGTAGGCGAAAGACACGATTTGCAGCGGAACTACAGATAAATGTAGGCGTACAGTGGACGAAATGTCTCGGCTCACCGCAAACTAGCGATCCCGACAGACACCCAGAACTTTTCGTAGACTGAAGCGTGACCAATAACTCCTCGATCGCACGTTAACTACTGAGTTTTAATACGCGAAGGGGTATGCAGCTTTCTGTCGCTCGAGGGTCTGTTAGCAACCTTTTCGAGGGGTCAATCTTGCGAACCTGCCAAGCTCTGCCAGCGATTCCGAGATAGGGTGAACAATTAGGCAACGAAGTACTAGCGCGAACTACTTGTTGGCGAATAGCTTTCATTCGGGAAAATGGGCACCCGAAGTCACCGATGTGCTTTCGCTGCATGCTTCGAAAATGGCGCTGTTGTAGGGCGAAACCAGGACGATTTTAATCACTGTGATGAAAGCCTAAGTCACACTGAAATATTAGTGTGACGCGATGACCTGTCAGTGCTCTTACTAATTTTGATAGATGTTTTCGCAGGGTTTCCTTTCACCAGCCTTTCAAGTACATCTAGCCAAGGAGGATTGGACGCAGCATGGCGAAATGGCCGTACGATTAGAGCCCTCTGATTAGAGCCTTTGCAGTATGGCTAAGGTAAGCCACGCCAACCTTCTACCTCTCGTACTCCTACCTCATATTCTTCCCTCCCTCGCCCAAAGCATGTGTTTGTTGCTACTTGATATTTCTGGCGTCCTGCTTTATTCCCTCCTTTCTTTCCAGCTTTCTTTTCAGTATTACTGCGCAACGCCCTCTTCCGCCTTCCGCGTGGACAAGCGCGAAGTAGTGCGTCAGATTGTTTTTGAAATTTGACAAATGCTCTGGTCCTCTCTCCTACACAAATTCCCTTACATCGGTGCCGCTAATTCTCGCAACCGATCCGTCTATGCTAGACCTGTGTAGGTTGTCAGTGCTGGAGGCATGGTATCTTGCAGACAGCGGCCCTTGCGTCTTCAACTCCTCAACCAGGAAGCCCGGTCGGCGCTGCTGTACTGCCACCGCATGAATAAGCTGCATACATTGCAGCATCTCGGCAGCCCACTCGACGTTGCTCTGTACACGGTCAAATATGGTGGTATGTGGAGTCTGCTGTGCCAGGAGCATGACTTCAGCTTGGGATGGCAGCATGATTAGTTGGCACTTTGCAAAGTAGGATGCTGGGACAACTTGCTCCCAACTCTTATGTGAGTCATACTTCCACCTGTTCTCTCCTGGGCCTGAGTAGAGCTTTAAAGGACACGGGGCCTTACACTCTAGTTGGATCATGCACTGCCCTGGCTGCATGGTGCCCTTGAGCATTGTATCAGGAGATCATGCGTGGCAATTATCCCTTTAGACCCTGCATGATAGATGGTGGCAGCACTGTGTCTATTTGGCTGACGCACTAGACCCATGTCCATGGCATGCATCTTCACATTGGGTTCACTCCTAGTAGTTGTGGCAGTCTTGGCACGTTGCCTCTTGTGTTGTGGTGGAGACTGGTTCTCCTTGCTTTGCTGGGTGTTGGGTGACAGTCCAACCTTGTCTTTATGCTTGGGTCTTCCAGATCCATTCTGCATGGTAAACTCAGGCAAGTGTGGACAATGCAAGGCTAGGGTAGGACCTGAGGTTCAGGTACCTAAGCTTAAGGCAGGTTGGACTTCCAGGGGTATCTCCCTACCAATACGCAAAAACAACACAAAGGGTGTCAATAAATGTAACTATGCCCGCCCTTCTTTTTTGCAGGGACCCATGCTCTGTCTGGTAGCGGTCTGAAGCTTGCTTGTAGGCAGGGTTTCACAACAATGTGGCCTAGGGAATTCTGACTTGATCACATGCCTAAATAGTGTCCACCTGCTTGCATGCCTCCTTTTGTGCATTCGTGTCTGTATGCCTGCCTTTCTGTCTTCATCCCTGGTGACTGATTGGCTGACTATCTGGATGGTGACTGCAGCTTGGAGGTGCTAGGCATAGAGTGTTCAGCCCATGGGAAAGTGGCTTGGTTGCTTGCATGCCTATCTGTTGCACGCATGAATACTTGCTTGTCAGTCTGCTTGAGCGCTTGGCCATTGTTGACACAAGAGAAGGGGGCTTTAAACTATCATCAAATAAGAAGTAAAGGGTGCTACTTAATTTAACTATGCCTGCATTCTGTATCTGCAGGGACCATTGCTCTGTCTTCCCTCCCAGTTCTGATGTTCCACTGTCACATGAGGCTTTTGGACAACAACGTAAGTAATAAGTGAAGCTTGCTTGTAGGTGCGGTTTCGCAACAATTGTGTGGCATAGCGAATTATGTCTTGATTCATTCCTAGGTGGTGCCCACGTGCATCTGTCTATGTTTGTATCACTGTCTCTGCCATCGTCTCTGTAACTGCATCTGTACTATGCCTCTGTCTATGTACTGCCCTTCATTGATCTCTAACGCATACCCTGCTCTGCACGTCACTGTCCTGCCCCTTGCCATTCTCCCTGCCCTTCATTGCTCTGTAACTCAGGCCATGCCCTGCTAATCACCATCCTGCCCTTATCCGTGCTCCCTGCCTTTCCTGGCTCTCTAACGCCTGCCCTGCTCTGCTCATCACTGCCATCTTGCCCTTTGCCATTATCCCTGCCCCTCCTTGCTCTCTAACGCCTGGCCTGCTCTGCTCATCACTGTCGCCTTGCCCCTTTCCATTATCCCTGCCCCTCTTTGCTCTCTAACGCCTGCCCTGCCTTGTTCATCACTGTCGTCCTGCCCCTTGCCATTATCCCTGCCCCTCTTTGCTGTCTAACGCCTGCCCCGCTCTGCTCAACACTGTCCTCCTGCCCCTTGCCATTATCCCTGCCCCTCTTTGCTCTCTAACGCCTTCCCTTCTCTGCTCATCACTGTCCTCCTGCCCCTCGCCATTATCCCTGCCCCTCTTTGCTCTCTAACGCCTGCCCTGCCCTGCTCATCATTGTCGTCCTGTCCTTTGCCATTATCCCTGCCCATCTTTGCTCTCTAACGCCTGCTCTGCTCTGCTCAACACTGTCGCCCTGCCCTTGCCATTATTCCCTGCCCTCTTTGCTCTCTAACGCCTCCCCTGCTCTGCTCATCACTGTCGTCTTGCCACTCGCCATTATCCCTGCCCCTCTTGGGCAGGGATAATGGCAAGGGGCAGGACGACAGTGATGAACAAGGCAGGGCAGGCGTTAGAGAGCAAAGAGGGGCAGGGATAATGGAAATGGGCAAGGCGACAGTGATGAGCAGAGCAGGCCAGGCGTTAGAGAGCAAGGAGGGGCAGGGATAATGGCAAAGGGCAAGACGACAGTGATGAGCAGAGCAGGGCAGGCGTTAGAGAGCAAAGAGGGGCAGGGATAATGGAAAGGGGCAAGGCGACAGTGATGAGCAGAGCAGGCCAGGCGTTAGAGAGCAAGGAGGGGCAGGGATAATGGCAAAGGGCAAGACGACAGTGATGAGCACAGCAGGGCAGGCGTTAGAGAGCAAAGAGGGGCAGGGATAATGGCGAGGGGCAGGACGACAGTGATGAGCAGAGCAGGGCAGGCGTCAGAGAGCAAAGAGGGGCAGGGATAATGGCAAAGGGCAGGACGACAGTGATGAGCAGAGCAGGGCAGGCGTTAAAGAGGGGCATGGATACTGGCAATTGCCATTATCCATGCTCTTGGTTCTCAAATGCATGCCTTACTATGCTCATCACTGTGGTCCTGCCCCTTGCCGTGCTTCCTTCCCTTCCTTCCTCTTGAACGCATGCCCTTCTCTGATCATCACTTTCCAGGCGTACTTCGCTTCCTTCCTTGCTTTGCTCTCTAACACATGCCCTGATCTGCTTATCGCATCCATGCCCCTTACCGTGCTCCCTGCCATTCATTGCTCTATAATGCCTGCTCTGCTCTGTTTAGCACATGCATGCCCCTTGCCATGCTCCCTGCCATTGGTTGCTATGTAACGCATGCCATGCTCTGCTCATCACCGTCCTGCCCCTTGCCATTAACCCTGCCATTGGTTGCTCTCTAACGCATGCCCTGCTTTGCATGTCTTGCAGGGCAAAAGGATGGATGGAAATGCTACCGCTGCGATGAAGATTGTTGCCACGAAGGAACTACACATGCTGAAGATGGAAATATAAAATAGAATCAGCGAATATATATAGATGTATAGCTTTGATTGGGCGTTTCTTCTTGGTGGATATATAGGCCTATGTATTCATAAGTAGACAAATAGATAGCTGCCTGCAGGCTGCGTATATACTTGTACTTGAACTCAATTAGCTACATGGCTCCAGCCAGCAATTTGGCTGCTCGTTTTTGCTTGCTGTCTATCTATGGTTAATGGATATAGAGGAAATATATGGGCTGTAGTGGATGTACATGTGTAAGGATGCTTACATAGATATATAGGTAGATCAATAGGTTAATGGATGCATAGTTTATTATGTATGTAATCTATCTTCTCGACTCCTGATGTAATTGAGAAATGCTCCTAGAAAATATTCCTGAAAATGTGACCTCTCCGACCACCATGCCCAAACAGCCCTGTAGGCGAAGTACAGGCGAAATGTCTCAGAAGACCGAACATTTCGCCTCATTACCGTGCACAAGCCGCCGTGCGTGGGAGATGCCGTCGAAATATCTCAGAAGTCTGAGACATTTCGACGACAATCCGCCTTGGCGAAATGCAGGCGAAATGTCTCGGGATTCTGAGCTACACGCGACGCGGGTATAGGGCTTACCGCTAGAGTCAGAAGTGCCAGGTCATTAAAGGACTATGACTAATCGCGGACCCCGCGTGCATTCCGCTGCGCTCGTACGCATTTAGCGATCTGTCGACTTCCCCGAGTGCATCTACCACCACCACCAATACCACCACTACAACTTCTACCACCACCACAACCACCACTACGAATCACTGGTAAAATAAGCAGAGAAAATAGACCGTTGATTTGCCCTGGAAAATCCGTCGACCCTAAGACAGTTAACCGTTGCATTAAATGCACGTTGGCGCTTGTTTTGTGTTGACAACCGGTTGTCGTAGCATGACCAGGGTACACAGAACACCCACTGCACACTGTTAAATAGACCTTTGTTGGTCAACGGTTAATTTTACTGTCTACAACAACGGTCGGTGTACAGTATATGTGCACCATTGATTTCCTTCATTCAACGGTGGGCCTAAACGGTATGTTCCCCCTATTCTGATATGTCACCGACTGTTGCCTGCCCTTGATTCAACAGTCGTCCTAATTGTTACGTCTTCCCTATTCTTGTATGTCACCGACTGTTACCTGCCCTCCATTCAACAGTCAGCCTAAACGTTATGCCCCCCCTATTCTTGTATGTCACCAACTGTTGCCTGCCCTCGATTCAACAGTTGTCCTAATTGTTATGCCACCGACTGTTGCCTGCCCTCGATTCAACAGTCGGCCTAATTAAACGCTATGTCACCCCTATTCTTGTATGTCTACGACTGTTGCCTGCTCTCCATTCAGCAGTCGTCCTTATCGTTGTGTCCCCCCTATTCTTGTACATCACCGACTGTTGCCTGCCCTCGATTCAACAGTTGTCCTTATCGTTATGTCACTGACTGTTGCCTGCCCTCCAATCAAGAGTCGTTATACCCGATGTTAGACAGATTGGGAAATGATTGTGTAGTAAGAGATTGGGAATTAACACTGTTGGACACATATCCATGACTGAGCCAGCCAATAAGAATACCTACCAAAAATGAAACAACGAATTCCCATACATGGTGATCAACATTGATGAACATACATGGTGATCAACATTGATGAAAATACATGGTGATCAACATTGATGAACATACATGGTGATCAATATTGATGAACATACATGGTGATCAATATTGATGAACATACATGGTGATCAATATTGATGAATACGACAACACGTGGGCGCACGCATGTTCAGAAGTGGAGAAAAGAGATGAATGTTGATGTTACCATCATATATCCCCCCCCCCCCCCCCCCCCCCTTCAAATTACGCATTGTCAGCACGGATGGCGCTCTCCTCTTCACCAGCCAGGCACTGCGTTGTAGCACTGCATTGGAACACTGCATTGTCGCACTGCACTGTAGCCCAACTGAGTATGTCAGCTCCTGGGGGCCGTCCCCCCTTGTTGATCTTCTCAAGCTTGTGGGTTTTCATCCATTGTATGGATGTGTGGAAGAAAAAACATCAGCTTGAGAAGATCAACAAGGGGGGACACATGATGTTAGAAGTGTTGTGGCAGCAGGGAAAAATCCGGTAAAACGGTAAAACCGTACCACCACTTTTACCACCTCCACCACTACATCTACGCCACCACCACCACCACGACCACCACACTTCTACCACCACCACCACCACCACCACCACACTTAAACCACCACTTCCACCAACAACAACACTTCTATCACCACCAGCACTTCTACCACCACTTCTACCACCGCCACCAACGCAACATCTTCCACCACCACCACCACCACCACACCTTTACCACCACAACCACAAATTCCACCTCCACTTTTATTACCACCACCGCTTTGACCACCGCCACCACCACCCCTGTACCACCACCACCACTTCTACAACCACCCCCACCCCCATCACACTTTTACCACCAGCACCACTTCCACCAACACCACCACATCCACCAACACCACCCCCACCACACGTCTACCACCACTACAACTTATACCACCAACACAACTTATACCACCAACACCACCATAACATGTTCTACCCCAACCACTAAACCTCCACCGCCACCACCACCAATTCCACCACCACCACCACTTCTACCACCACCACCTCCACCCCTCTACCTCCACTTGTACAACCACCAACACCACACTAATACCAACACCACCGCTTCCACCACCTACACCACTTCTTCCAACACTACCACTCCTAACACCACCAACACCACCACTTTCACCACCAACACCACACTTATACCACCAACACCACGTACACCACCAACACCACCAAATCATCTTCTAACCCAACCACTAAACTTCTACCGCCACAACCACCAATTCCACCACCACCACCTCTCACTTCTACCACCGCCACCTCCACCCCTCTACAACCACCACCACTTCTACAACCACCACCACCAACACCACACTTTTACCACCACCACGACTTCCACCACCGACACCACAACCACTTTTACCACCACCACCACTCCTACCACCACTACCATAACCACTTATACTAACACCACCACACTTATACCAACACCACCACTTATACCACCACGACCACTCCTAACACCACTGCCACAACCACTTCTACCACCACCTCAACCCTCACAGCACTTCTTCCATCACCACCATCACCACCACAACTTCTACCACCACCACCACACCTATACCACCACCACGCACCACCACCACCACCACTTCTACCACTACAACCACTTATACCAACACCACCACAACCTCGTATACCACTTATAACACCACCACCACTTTCACCACCACCATTTATACTACCACCACCAACACCACATATACTACCACCCCTACCGTACTAATACCACAACCACAGCCCCACTTCTACCACCAACGCCACAACAACATTTACCACCACCACCTCCCATGCACCCACTCAACCACTCTGCTTCTGTTCACCCTACTTCCGCGATACTAATTTCCCCTGTCGCTTACTTGCTTGTGACACATTCAGGACTTGCTAGCTCCATGCCTGCTCTCCCTCATCTTCCGGAGGAAGTTGTGGCGGATCTGGTGTTGCGTGCCCTGCGTCTGGAGGCCCCATTATGCGACATGTCCGTTGTTTGCCGCATCTGGCATTCTACTGTGGTGCGCCATCTTGCCGAGGTGTTGATCTCCAGGTACAATGCCAACATGGTCAGTGTCCTCGGTCAAGCTCTGGAGCATAACAAGTTGGATGTGGCTCTTGATCTAGTTACCAAGACTGGATCCTTGGAAGAGTCTGAAGCAGCTCTAGTGCTGGTGGCCAAGAGTGGGCAAGCAGACTTGGTGAGGTGTCTGTTGCATGCCCCACAGCATGCTGCCCATGCTGACGGCCAAGATGGACAGGCACTTGTGGCAGCTGCAGGACATGGCCATTTTGAGGTAGTGTGCATGCTGCTGACTGCCCGGCATCATTCTGCTCATGCTAACAGCCAAGATGGGGAGGCACTTGTGCTAGCAGCAATTATGGGCCACAGTGAGATAGTGTGCATGCTGCTGGATGCCCCAGATCATGCAGCCCATGCAGACTGCCAAGATGGGGATGCACTTGTGCAAGCCGGAGGATATGGCCACCCCCAGGTAGTGCGTATTTTGCTGGATGCCCCACATCATGCTGCTCATGCAGACTGCCAAGATGGGGAGGCCCTTGTGCTTGCAGCACAGGATGGCCATAGTGAGGTAGTGCAGATGCTGCTGGATGCCCCAGATCATGCTGCCCATGCCGACAGTCTAGATGGGCGTGCGCTTGTGCAAGCAGCAAGTAATGGACACAGTGAGGTAGTGCGCATGCTGCTAGATGCTCCACTTCATGCAGCCCATGCAGACTGCCAAAATGGGCGTGCGCTTGTGCCAGCAGCAATAAATGGACACAGTGAGGTAGTTGGCATGTTGTTGGGAGCACCACATCATGCTGCCCATGCAGACTGCAGAAGTGGACTTGAACTTGTGGAAGCAGCAAGAAATGGACACAGTGAGGTAGTGCGCATTGCATGCTGCTCGATGCCCCAGATCATGCTGCTCATGCTGACAGCCAAGATGGGAAGGCACTTCTGCAAGCAGTAAGTAATGGACATAGTGAGGTAGTGCGCATGCTGATGGATGCCCCAGATCATGCTGCTCATGCTGACAGCCAAGATGGGGAGGCACTTGTGCAAGCAGCAATGAAGGGCCACAGTGAGGTAGTGCGCATGCTGATGGATGCCCCAGATCATGCTGCTCATGCTGATAGCCAAAATGGGGAGGCGCTTGTGCAAGCAGCAATGGAGGGCCACAGTGAGGTAGTGCGCATGCTGATGGATGCCCCAAATCATGCTGCCCATGCAGACTGCCAAGATGGGGAGGCACTTGTGCAAGCAGCAAGTAATGAACACATGGAGGTAGTGTGCATGCTGCTAGATGCCCCAGATCATGCTGCTCATGCTGATAGCCAAAATGGGGAGGCACTTGTGCAAGCAGCAATGAGGGGCCGCATTGAGGTAGTGCGCATGCTGCTGGATGCCCCAGATCATGCAGCCCATGCTGACTGCCAAGATGGGCGTGCGCTTGTGCACGCATCAAGTAATGGACACCGTGAGGTAGTGCGCATGCTGCTCTATGCCCCAGGTCATGCTGCTCGAGCTGACAGCCAAAATGGGGAGGCACTTGTGCAAGCAGCAATGAAGGGCCATAGTGAGGTAGTGTGCATGTATGCTGCTGGATACCCCAGATCATGCTGCTCATGCTGACTGCCAAGTTGGGCGTGCGCTTGTGCAAGCAGCAAATAATGGGCACCGTGAGGTAGTGCGCATGTTGCTGGATGCCCCAGATCATGCAGCCTATGCAGACTCCCAATGTGGACAGGCACTTGTGAGAGCAGCACGCTATGGCCACAGTGAGGTAGTTGGCATGTTGCTGTGTGCACCACATCATGCTGCTCGTGCAGACTGCCAAGATGGACAAGCACTTGTGAATGCAGCACGCGATGGCCACAGTAAGGTAGTGCATATACTGCTAGATGCACCACACAATGCTGCCCGTGCAGACTGCCAAGGTGGGGCTGCACTTCAGTTGGCAGCAGACAATGGCCACAGTGAGGTATTTGACATGTTGCAAGAGCACCTCAGCATGCAGAAAAATATAACAAGGTCGCTTGTGTGCAAAAGGTAGTCGGACAGCGCCAAGAAGTATGATATGGTGCGATTTGTAGACAATGCTGCCATGTACAGACTTTTTTGTATAGTAGAAGGATTTACACCAAGTGGAACTATGCTGCTGGTACTAGACTATGCTGCCACTACAAGACCATGTTCTCGATTCCTGTAGATACTATGCTGCTGCTTAGAGACTATCCTGCCACTTAGAGACTATGCTGCGGCTTGGAGAAAAAAAGTAAGGATAACGCCTGGTGGGGCGTGGTATTAAGGGAACCCGTCGTACGCTTGCAGAGAACAGTCTACCACTTGACTGGACAAGCTACCATCGCGGTTGACAACGACCTGCATCACCCAGAGTGACCGTAGGGGGAATCGAACCCCTGACCCCGCTTCGATTCAGCGATTTGGTGTACTACTACTAGACCAATCGTATCACTGAAACGGGCTTGCTGCTTAGAGACTATCCTGCCACTTAGAGCCTATGCTGCGGCTTGGGGACTATGCTGCCTTATAAAAACCTTTTTTTTATGAGAAGGATTTTCGCCTAGTGCAAATGTACTGCTGGAGTGCTGGTACTAGCTTATGATGCTGTTACAAGACAATGGTGCAGATTACCATAGAGACTTTGCTGCCCTTTGAGACATGCTACCGCAGCAATACCATGCTGCCAATGAGATAATATGCTGCCACTCAGAAACTATGTTACCGCTACAATACAATGTTGCTATCAGCTTGAAATCACTCCGGTAGAGTGGACAGTAGATTAAAGCAGCGGAACAGACGCACCAATCTATACACGGAGACAAGGATTACGTTACAGACACAGGAGACCCATAAAGGGGCACCTGTGGTGAAAGGAGGCGGTAGACAGGAACCTAACAGGGTACAGATCAGACCGGAGACGTAGGTGACAGGAAGCTGCCACTGAGTCATCTCAAGATGACTCAGTCCCACTGGAAGCTGGCTCAGGAGAGCCGATAGTTCTGAGGGAGTACATAAGTAGTCACCAAGTCATAAAACGCGTGAGAGCACCGCTATACATGCTGATACTCCACCTATGACACAGGTGACATACAATAGTACTACTCCACCTATGGCACTGGTGACATAGAACTATATGTAACAAATAAAAAAAAAAAAAAAAATCAAAGAACTCCGAAAAAAAAAATCGAGAGAAACTTCAAATGAAACCCGAAGGGTGTAAGGGAAGGTATGAAGCAAAGGCAAAGAACCAAAATTTGCCAAGTGGATATAAGAGGACAACTAAATATCAAAGTCGGGTAACAACGGTATAGAAAACCCGATCCGGGAATAGGAACCTAATGCCAATCAATGATAACTTAAAGAAACTCTAAATGTAACCAAAGAAACCCTAAAATGTAACCAAAAATTCCAGAATACATGTAACCAAAATTCTAGAATACATGTAACCAAAAGAAATTGGTTTAAGGAGAAGCAGTCATTCCAAACATGCGAATGAAACGCCAGAACACCATAGGATCAAGGGGCTTGGTGAAGGGGTCAGCACAGTTGTCCTTAGTGTTAACATAGGCAACATCCACCTGGCCATCCTCCACCAGCTCCTGGATATAGTGATGGATGACATCAATGTGCTTGTTGCGAGGGAGCAGCTGACAGTCATTGGCCCAGCTCAAGGACCCCAAGTTGTCACCCTGAATGGTGACCAGGTCACAAGGCAGCCCTAGATCAATTCTCAACTTTTTCAACCATTGCACCTCCCTGGCAGTCTGAGACAGGGCCTGATACTCAGCCTCACTGGAGCTAACAGCAACAGTGGGTTGCCTTTTGCTCATCCAGTTCACAAGGCAGCCTCCAGCAAGCACAGCATAGCCAGTCTGAGATCTCCTGTCAGACCCATCATCAGCAAAGGATGAGTCACTAAAGACAGTAAAAGAGAAACCAGGGCTGTGAGTGTAAGTGAGGCCCAGATGGGAATGTTCTCTCAAATACAAAAGCAAGCGCTTGGCTGCAGCCCACAGGGGGGCAGTGGGTTGAGCAGAAAACCTGGACAGGTAGCTAACAGCAAAAGAAATATCAGGCCTTGTGCAGGTAGCCAGGTACAGCAAAGCCCCCACAAGAGAGAGGTACTGGCTATTAGAGGCCAGAGGTTCTCCAGGAGGATCAGTGACAGTGCACTTGGACATGGGAACTGAAAACTTGGGCTTGGTAGCAGCAGTGAGACCAAACTGCTCCACCAGCTCAACAATGTAGGAGTGCTGGGAGAGGTCGATCTTAACACACCTGCCGTCAGAATCAAGTGTACAAGTCATGTCCAATGAAAGGAACTGGACAGGTACACCCATTTCCTTGACTTCCCACCCAGCTGCTTCCATAGCCTTGATCAGCAAGGCATACCTATGCAGCTCACTAAAAGCACAGATAAAGTCATCCACATAGGTCAGGACATAGCTCCACCCACCAGTAGAATCCCTCCTGAAATACAGAGCAGGTTCAGCTTTGCACATGGTAAAACCGTGGGCAACCAAAACCTGCTTTACATCTTTGCTCCAAGCCCTGGGTGCCTGCTTCAAACCATAAAGAGATTTAATTAGCTTGCACACAAGGGGAACATTGTCAGGACCAAGTTCATGAAAGCCCTCAGGCTGGTAACAGAACAGGTCCAGACCAGGTTCCAGCTTGGCATTCAAGAATGCAGTCTTGATGTCCAGCTGCCTCACAAACATTTTTCTATGAGTGATGGCAGCAAGGAGCACACGAAGACCTGCTTTAGAGGAGACGGGGGCATATACATCATGGTAGTCCAGCCCAGGACGTTGCAGAAAACCACGAACTACAAAACGAGCTTTAAAACGCAAAGAACCATCAGCCCCATGTTTCTTGACAAATAACCATCTGCCAGATAGAATCCTCTGCCTAGGAGGCTGTGGAGTGAGGACCCAAGTGCCATGAGCATGGAGGGAGGCCATCTCATCCTTCATAGCCTGCAGCCAGAGATCTCTGTCAGGGTTGGTAGGTAACATTGCAGCTTTATAAGAGAGTTCAGTAGAGGTAGAAATAAAAGCCCCCACGTACAAGCAGTGTACTTGTACATGGGCAGCGGGGATATCAGCAGTATCAGCAGTAACCGGTAATAAAGCCCCCAGCGCAGCACTCATGCGTGGTTGAACAAGGCCGGCCTCCTTTGCCTCTAAATCGTCGAAGCCTGGGTACACTGGAACACCCCAGCCATACGCAGTATCTGACCCGGACCAGTGTTCGAGGTCATCACTCACATCATCTGTGACGGCCACATCGTCGCAATGCCTGGTCCGGTATAAACCACCAGGTATAGCAGGGGGTGAAGTGATCAACAACTCCCGCGAGCTATCCGAATAGGTGGACGGGGGGTGGCGACTAGTGGGCAGTGGACCTGTACTAGGTTCCACTATGACCCGAGGCTGTCCTAATCCTACGACTTCACCGACGAAACGTGGCGCAGAGGAAGGCCCGGCGACCCCCTGAGATTCGAATAAATTAGAGCTTGAAGGAACATCAGACTCCCCCTGGCCCAATGCCGCCGCACGCGATACAGCACCATCATTACCTGGCCTAGGACGCATCGTCATCCCATGACCAGTAAAGCGGTCAACAATCGGGGTTGGTAAAGGGCCCAGGACATTGTCAGTAGTATCAAGCCCTTTACCGATGATAGCGGCAGGGGTGCGAGAAAAATACTGAGATCCATCATAGGGAAAGAGCCCAGGGATACAGTTATAGCTAAACTGTTCATAGAAGAGCACATCACGACTCTCTACCACCTGGCGCAACTTCGGAACCCAAACAAAATAACCCTTACTCACCAGAGAATACCCAACCAGTCTACCAGATAACGCCCTTTCGTCAAGCTTATTGCGCTTCTTCCCATTCACTAAGGTAACATAGCATGGGCACCCGAACACGCGCAATAACGATACATCAGGTAGAACCCCAAAGAACAACTCATAAGGAGTCTTGTCACCCTGATTAGGCAGCCGGTTGCGTAGGTAACACGCGGCGAGGAAGGCATAGGGCCAGAAGGACTTAGTGAGCTTAGACTCCAAGTGAATGCTCCTAGCTACGTTCTGAAGGACCCCATTGTACCGTTCCACAGTCGCATTCTGCTGAGCAGTGTAAGCCATGGACAATTCATGCACAGCACCAACCGATTCTAACCAATCCTCGAACCACTTCACTATAAATTCCTTAGCCCTGTCAGACCTAAGACACTTGAAAACAAATCCATGCAGCTGAGTCATCCATCTGAGGATGGTAGTTTGAACTGCTAAGGGAGCTTCATCCCTGGTTCTCAAGCACAAGACCTCAGCATAGCCAGAGTATTGGTCAGTGAGACACAGAACATAAAACTCCCCACGCAAGCCCCTAATATTAAATGGCCCCATGATGTCCAAGTGAAGGCGTTGTAATGGGGCACGGATCCTAGTTTTGCTTTCTTTAGGAAAAGGGATACGTTTTCCCTTTGCCTTCTGACAAGCATCACATGGGATCTTAGACAGTCTTTGCACCTGTTGGAGAGTGAGGGGTAAGTTCTGAACCAAACCCTTCCTTACAAGGTTGTGCATGGCATCATAGCCAGGGTGACCCAGCCGCCTATGCCACAACCATTCAGGAGTGGTAGGGATCACAACTCCACCATCCTCATCAACATCAAGAGCAAAAGCTGGATAATTTTCAGCACCATACAAACGGCCACGAGGGGTGTGACAAGGCCTACATGCAAACTTGTACACACCATCACTGGAGGCAGGGAAAGACCACAGAACAGAAGAGCCCTGTGTGGCAGTACAACTAAGACTATCAAAAGAAATCTTGCAGTTGTGAGCATGGGCAACAGCATTTACTGACATGAGGTTCACCGGACAGTGTGGGATGTAGAGAACATTGGTTAAAGTGATTGGTGTTGGTAACCAATCACTACATAACACAATAGAACCCTGACCCACAGACCGTTGAACCACACCATCACCAAATTTAACTGCTGGCCCAGTCTCAGAAGCATGAAACACAGTGAACAAAGACATATCACCTGTGATTGACATCCCAGCTCCAGAATCAACATGCCAGACACCCTCAGACAGGCTCGGGCTGCAGACATTTGAAAATTTCGCAGTGCAAGAGAAAAGGACAGAGCGTACCTCCTATTTCTTGTCCAAAGCATACCCATCAATCTGAGCCTGCAAGGAGGCCAGCTGCCGCGGAGTAAGCACACCTGGAAGGGCCAAGGCCATGGGCACCGGATTGGTAACCGGTGCACCAGGCTTGGTCTTACGCAGGTGCGGATGCTTCGTGAAACAGCGATCCTCCGAGTGGGTCGTCTTGCTGAGGCATGGGCCCCAAGTGCAATCCAGACGTCGCTTGTTGGAACCAGAACCCTGAGAACCAGATCCCTGCCCACGCTGAAACGCAGCATTGGCAGGAACCTGGGGAGCGTCCCGGGACCAACCAGGATGCCTGGAGTCGGACCTGGGGAGAGCAATGTTCAAAATGTCGAGAGACCGATATGCCTCCAGACAAGACCAGTAATCTACAGTCTGTCTGTTAGCCAACATCATACCGTACTGGATCCGCAGCGATTCAAATCGGATCAAACGGATCCCATTCACAATGGTTTCCATGGCGTGGCGCTGAGTGACAGGATGTCCAGCACTGCGGAGGTCAGTGCACAGACTGCGAACCATGCGAAAGAAATCATCGACACGGTCAGAAGGGCCCATGTGCGCATTATGAAGTTCGATACGCATGAGAGGGACTCTAGAGGCAAGGGCATCAGACTGCGTCTTCCGGATATCCAAAAGGATATCCCGAGGGGTGGCAAAGTCCTGGTATACCTTGACCATATCGTCCTCCATGTTCGCGAGCATCATAGTTAAACACATGAACTCCTGACGTTCGAGAGGCAGTGCACTGAACCCGAACAGTGCAGGATCAAACCGAGACTCACCATGAATGAGGGTATTAGACCCAGCTCCAATCGCAGAAGGGACAGGAGCCAAGGACCTACGAATGTCCATGAAATACTCCGCAGCAAGACCAGCGTCAAGAGCGCGCTGGTCGTCTATGTTCCTAATCACAGGCATGGACCCATCAGACCAAAACACTCTATA
>JACBWV010000654.1:0-10679 GCA_013435795.1 Chlamydomonas sp. ICE-L | reverse complement strand
CAATGGCAGGCAGGCAGGCATGCAGGCATGCAGCAGCAGACAGGCCGGCAGCAAGGCCAGGTAGAAGGCATGCAAGCGCATGCAGGCAGGCAGGCAGGCAGTCAGGCATGCAGGCAGGCCTGTCCCACATACACACACACTGACACAAATAAACACATAGGTAAACAGACTGAGAAATAGAGGTACACAAAGATACACAAACACACGTTATTCAAGGGCAGGCAGGCAGACAGGCAGGCAGGCAGGCAGGCAGGTACACACATACACACACACTGACACAAATAAACACATAGGTAAACAGACTGAGAACTAGAATACACCAAGAGTATCCCAACACACGTGACAATATAACACATGGTAACAGACGAGAAATAGAGGTACACAAAGATACACAAGACCACTTATTCAAGTGCAGGCGGCAGCGGCAGGCAGGCAGGCAGGCGTACCCTACAACCAACTGACCACGAAACACATAGGTAACAGACGTAGAACTAGAGATACACAAGATAACACAAACACCCGTATTCAGGGCGAGGCAGGCGGCGCTGGCAGCCTGCAGCTGGCAGGCAGGCTTGCTGGCAAGCAGGCAGGTAGGAGGCAGTGCCAAGCAGGCAGCGCAGGGCAGGTACCGCTCCACACCTTACACAATAACCCATATGTACACACTGAAAATTTATAGATCCACCGAAACCAAAACACATGTCGGGCAGCAGGAGGCAGGCAGGCAGGCATGCGGCAGGCAGGTAGAAGGCGGGCAAGCAGCAGGCAGGGCAGGACAGGCAGGCGCGGCAGGCAGGCGTCACAACATAAACACCCTCTGACAAAATAACACTAGGTTAACAGACTGAGACTGAGATACACAAAGATAACACACACACCGTGATTCATGGCAGGCATGCCAGGCAGCAGAGGCAGCGGCATAGGCTTCAGCAGCAGCAGGCAGGCAGAAAGGCAGGCAATCAGGCATTGAGGCAGCGCGGGCAGGGGCAGGCATGCAGGCAGCCGGGCAGGCAGGTACACACATACACACCCACTGACACCAATCACATTGAACTACTGAGAATAGAGCTACACAAGATTACCAACACACATATTCAAGGGTCGGCAAGGCAGGCAGCAGGCAGGCAGGCAGGCAGGCAGGCAGGTAGGAAGGCGGGCAAGCAGGCAGGCAGGCAGGCAGGCAGGCAGGCAGGCAGGCAGGCAGGCAGGCAGGCAGGCAGGCAGGCAGGTACACACAAATACACACTCTGACACAATGAAACACATAGGTTAACAGACTGAGAACTAGAGATACACAAAGATACACAAACACACGTGATTCAAGGGCAGGCAGGCAGGCAGGCAGGCAGGCTGGCAGGCAGGCAGGCAGGCAGGCAGGCAGGTAGGAAGGCAGGCAAGCAGGCAGGCAGGCAGGCAGGGAGGCAGGCAGGCAGGCAGGCAGGTACACACATACACACACACTGACACAAATAAACACATAGGTAAACAGACTGAGAAATAGAGATACACAAAGATACACAAACACACATGATTCAAGGGCAGGCAGGCAGGCAGGCAGGCAGGTAGGAAGGCGGGCAAGCAGGCAGGCAGGCAGGCAGGCAGGCAGGCAGGCAGGCAGGTACACACATAAACACACTCTGACACAAATAAACACATAGGTAAACAGACTGAGAACTAGAGATACACAAAGATACACAAACACACGTGATTCAAGGGCAGGCAGGCAGGCAGGCAGGCAGGCAGGCAGGCAGGCAGGCAGGCAGGTAGGAAGGCAGGCAAGCAGGCAGGCAGGCAGGCAGGCAGGCAGGCAGTCAGGCAGGTACACACATACACACACACTGACACAAATAAACACATAGGTAAACAGACTGAGAAATAGAGGTACACAAAGATACACAAACACACGTTATTCAAGGGCGGGCAGGCAGACAGGCAGGCAGGCAGGCAGGCAGGTACACACATACACACACACTGACACAAATAAACACATAGGTAAACAGACTGAGAACTAGAGATATACAAAGATACACAAACACACGTGATTCAAGGGCAGGCAGGCAGGCAGGCAGGCAGGCTGGCTGGCAGGCTGGCAGGCAGGCAGGTAGGAAGGCAGGCAAGCAGGCAGGCAGGCAGGCAGACAGGTACACACATACACACACACTGACACAAATAAACACATAGGTAAACAGACTGAGAAATATAGATACACAAAGAAACACAAACACACATGATTCAATGGCAGGCAGGGAGGCAGGCAGGCAGGCAGGCAGGCAGGCATTGTTAGGAAAGGCGGGGCAAGCCGGGCAGCAGGAGGCGGCAGGACAGGCAGGCAGGCAGGTACACAACATTAAACACACTCTGACCAAAAAACACATAGGTTAGACTGAGAATAGAGATACACAAAGATACACAAACACACGTGGTTCAAGGGCAGGCAGGCAGGCAGGCAGGCAGGCAGGCAGGCAGGCAGGTAGGCAGGCAGGCAGGAAGGCAGGCAAGCAGGCAGGCAGGCAGGCAGGCAGGCAGGCAGGCAGGCAGGCAGGCAGGTATACACATACACACACACTGACACAAATAAACACATAGGTAAACAGACTGAGAAATAGAGATACACAAAGATACACAAACACACATGATTCAATGGCAGGCAGGGAGGCAGGCAGGCAGGCAGGCAGGCAGGCAGGTAGGAAGTCGGGCAAGCAGGCAGGCAGGCAGGCAGGCAGGCAGGCAGGCAGGCAGGCAGGCAGGCAGGTACAAAAATAAACACACTCTGACACCAATAAACACATAGGTTAACAGACTGAGAAATAGAGATACACAAAGATACACAAACACACGTGATTCAAGGGCAGGCAGGCAGGCAGGCAGGCAGGCAGGCAGGCAGGCAGGCAGGCAGGCAGGCAGGCAGGTAGACACATAAACACACTCTGACACAAATAAACACATAGGTTAACAGCCTGACGAGCTAGGAGATACACAAAGATACACCAAACACACGTGATTCAAGGGCAGCAGGGCAGGCAGGCCAGGCGAGGCAGGCCGGCAGGCAAGAAGGTGGAGGCAGGCAAGCAGGCAGGCAGGCAGGGCAGGGAGGCCAGGAGGAAGGCAGGCAGGCAGGTACAAACATACACACACATGACACAAATAAACCAAGGGTAAAACTCAGATGAGAAAATAGAGGATACACAAAGGATAGAACACAACACAATGATTCAAGGGCAGCAGGCAGGCAGGCAGGCAGGTTAGGGAAGCAGGGGCAAGCAGGCAGGCAGGCAGGCAAGGCAGGCAGGCAGGCAGGCAGGGTACACACATAAAACACACTCTGAACAAATACACACATTAGGTAAACGATGAGAACTAGAGATCAAAAGATACACAAAACACACGTGATTCAAGGGCAGGCAGGCAGGCAGGCAGGCAGCGCGGCAGCAGGCAGGCATGGGCAGGTAGGAAGTCAGGACAGTAGGCAGGCAGGCAGGCAGGCAGGCAGGCAGGCAGGAGGTTTACACACCTACAACCACACTGACACACATAACACATAGGTAAACAGACTGAGAAATAGAGGTTACACAAAGATTCACCAAACAACACCGTTATTTCAAGGGCGGGCAGGAGACAGGGCAGGCCGGCAGGCAGGCAGAGGACACACATACACACAACTGACACAAAAAAAAACAAGGTAACTAAACAGACTGAGAACTAGAGATATTACAAAAGATACACAAAACACACGTGATTCAAGGGCAGGCAGGCAGGCAGGCGGCAGGCTGGGCTGGCAGGCTGGCAGGCAGGCAGTAGGCTAGGAAGCAGCGGCAGCAGGCAGGCAGGCAGGCAGACAGGACACACCTATACCACACACACTGACACAACTAAACAATAGGTAAACAGACGTAGAAATAGAGATACACAAGAGAAAACACAAACACCACATGATCAATGGCAGGCATGGAGGCAGGGCAGGCAGGAGGGGGCAGGAAGGCAGGTAGGTAAGGCGGGCAAGCAGGCAGGCAGGCAGGGCAGGAGGCCGGCAGGCAGGGCAGGTTACAAATTCAACACACTTGACCCACAAAAAAACACACATAGGTTAACAGATGCGAAACTAGAGATACACAAAGATAACCAAAAACCCACGTGGTTCAGGGCAGGCAGGCAGGGCAGGCAGGAGGCAGGAAGGGGCAGGTAGGCAGGCAGGCAGGAAGGCAGGCAAGCAGGAGGCAGGCAGGCAGGCAGGGCGGCAGGCAGGCAGAGCCAGGCAGGCAGGTATACACATCACAAACCGACACAAAATAAACACCTAGGTAAACAGACTGAGAAGAAATGAGATACCCAAGATAAACAAACAAATGATTCAATGGCAGGAGGGAGCAGGAGGCAGGCAGGCAGGAAGGGGCAGGTAGGAAGTCGGCAAGCAGGCAGGCAGGCAGGAAGGAAGGCAGCAGGCAGGCAGGGCAGGCCAGGCCCCTGGTACAAAAATAAACCACATCCTGACACCAATAACCACCATAGGTTTAACAGACTGAGAAATAGCGATACACAAAGATACACAAACACACGTGTGATTCAAGGGCAGGCCCAGGCGCAGGAGGGGAAGGGAGGAGGCCGGCAGGAGGCAGGAGGCAGGCAGACAGGTCGACACATAAAACACCGTGACACAATACACACATAGGTTAACCAGACTGAGAACTAGAGATACACAAGATACACAAAACACGTGATTCAAGGGCAGGCAGGCAGGCAGGCAGGCAGGCAGGCAGGCAGGCAAGCAGGTAGGAAGGCAGGCAAGCAGGCAGGCAGGCAGGCAGGCAGGCAGGCAGGCAGGATGGGGACACACATATACACACACACTTACACCAAAAAACCAATAGGTAAACAGACTGAGACATAGAGCTACACATAAAGATACACAAACAACGTGATTCAAGGGCAGGCAGGGCCGGCAGGCAGGCAGGCCCGGTAGGAAGGCGGGAAGGGAAGAACGCAGGCCGGCCGCCGGCCGGCCGGCCGGCAGCCGGCAGGCAAGGTACACACCTCTCCCCCCCCCTCTGACCCCCCCTTCTAAACCCCACTAGGTCACCCGGCCTGAGCCCTCGAGCTACCCCCCGCTCCAACCACCCCCCGTGATTGCTTCCACCAAGCACCGGCAACCAGGCGGCCGGCAGGCCGGTGGCAGGCAGGGCAGGCAGGCAGGGGCAGGAAGGCGTAGGAGGCAGGCAAGCAGGCAGGCAGGCAGGGCAGGCAGGCAGGTACACACATAAACACAAAATGACAAAACCCAACCACCAATTAGGTAAACAGACTGAGAAATTAGAGACACACAAAGAATACACAAAACACACGTGATTCAAGGGAGGCAGGCAGGCAGGCAGGCAGGGTAGGAAGGCGGGGCAAGAAGGCGGCGGCAGGCAGGCAGGCAGCAGGCAGGTACACAACATACACCACACTTGACACAAATAAACAATAGGTAAAAAAGACTGAGAACTAGAGAACACAAAGATACACAAACACAGTGATCAAGGGCAGGAGGCAGGCAGGGCAGGGCAGCAGGCAGGCAGAAGGCAGGCAGGCAGGCAGGTAGGAAGGGCAGGCAAGAGGAAGGCAGGCAGGAGGCGGCAGGAAGGCAGGCAAGGCAGGGCAGGTACACACATACACACACACTGACACAAATAAACACATAGGTAAACAGACTGAGAAATAGAGGTACACAAAGATACACAAACACACGTTATTCAAGGGCAGGCAGGCAGACAGGCAGGCAGGCAGGGCAGGGGACACACAGTACACACACACTGCACAAATCAACAATAGGGTAAACAGACTGAGAACTAGACGCATACACAAAAGATACACAAACACACGTGATCAAGGGCAGCAGGCCGGCAGGCAGGCAGGCTGGCTGGCAGGCGGCAGGAGGCGGTTAGGAAGGCAGGCAAGAGGGCCAGGCAGAGGCAGGCAGAGTACACACATACACACACACTGACACAAATAAACACATAGGTAAACAGACTGAGAAATATAGATACACAAAGAAACACAAACACATTTGATTCAAGGGCAGTCAGGGAGGCAGGCAGGCAGGCAGGTAGGAAGGCGGGCAAGCAGGCAGGCAGGCAGGCAGGCAGGCAGGCAGGCAGGCAGGCAGGCAGGTACACACATAAACACACTCTGACACAAAAAAACACATAGGTTAACAGACTGAGAACTAGAGATACACAAAGATACACAAACACACGTGATTCAAGGGCCAGGCAGGCAGGCAGGCAGGCAGGCAGGCAGGCAGGTAGGCAGGCAGGCAGGAAGGCAGGAAAGCAGGCAGGCAGGCAGGCAGGCAGGGGCAGGCAGGCAGGCAGGCAGGCAGGCAGGCAGGCAGGCAGGCAGGTACACACATACACACACACTGACACAAATAAACACATAGGTAAACAGACTGAGAAATAGAGATACACAAAGATACACAAACACACATGATTCAAGGGCAGGCAGGGAGGCAGGCAGGCAGGCAGGCAGGCAGGCAGGTAGGAAGGCGGGCAAGCAGGCAGGCAGGCAGGCAGGCAGGCAGGCAGGCAGGCAGGCAGGTACACACATAAACACACTCTGACACCAATAAACACATAGGTTAACCGACTGAGAAATAGAGATACACAAAGATACACAAACACACGTGATTCAAGGGCAGGAAGGCAGGCAGGCAGGGCAGGCAGTGGGAGGAAGGCAGGCACAGCAGCAGGCAGGCAGGCAGGGGGGGGGGGCAGGCAGGAGGCAGGCAGGTACAAAAATAAACAAACTCTGACACAAAGAAACACATAGGTTACACAGACGGAGACTAGAGACACAAAGAAGATACACAAACAACCACGTGATTCAAGGGCAGGCAGGCAGGCAGGCAGGCAGGCAGGCAGGCAGGCGGCAGGGAGGAAGGCAGGCAGGCAGGCAGGTAGACACATAAACACACTCTGACACAAATAAACACATAGGTTAAACAGATGCGAACTAGAGATACACAAAGATACAAAACACACTGATTAAGGGCAGGCAGCAGGAAGGCAGGCGGCAGGCAGGCAGGCAGGCAGGCAGGCGGAAGGCAGGCAAGAATGCAGGCAGGCAGGAGGCGGGCAGGCAGGCAGGCAGGCAGGTACACACATACACCTACTGAACAAATATAAAACAATAGGTAAAAAAAGACTGAGAAATAGAGATACACAAAGATACACAAACACACGTGATTCAAGGGCAGGCAGGCAGGCAGGCAGGCAGGCAGGTAGGAAGGCGGGCAAGCAGGCAGGCAGGCAGGCAGGCAGGCAGGCAGGCAGGCAGGCAGGCAGGCAGGTACACACATAAACACACTCTGACACAAATAAACACATAGGTTAACAGGAATGCGAACATAGAGATTATACAAGAACAAAAACACACGTGATTCAAGGGCAGGCAGGCGGCTGGCAGGCAGGAGGCAGGCAGGCAGGCAGGCAGGGAGGGCAGGCAGGGGTAGGAGGCAGGCAAAGCAGGGCAGGAAGGCAGGCAGGCGGCAGAGACGCAGGCAGGCAGGGCAGGCCGGCAGGCAGGCTACACACATAAACACACTCTGACACAAATAAACACATAGGTAAACAGACTGAGAAATAGAGGTACACAAAGATACACAAACACACGTTATTCAAGGGCAGGCAGGCAGACAGGAAAGCAGGCAGGCAGGCAGGCAGGTACACACATACACACACACTGACACAAATAAACACATAGGTAAACAGACTGAGAACTAGAGATACACAAAGATACACAAACACACGTGATTCAAGGGCAGGCAGGCAGGAAGGCAGGCTGGCTGGCAGGCAGGTAGGCAGTCAGGTAGGAAGGCAGGAAAGCAGTCAGTCAGTCAGTCAGTCAGTCAGGCAGGCAGGCAGGCAGGCCGGTGAGTCAGGCAGGCAGGCAAAGCAGGCAGGCAGGCAGGCAGGGGCAGGGCAGGCAGGCAGGCAGGGCAGGAAGGCAAAGAGCAGGCAGGGCGGCAGGCAGGCAGGCAGGAGGAAGGCAGGAAGGCAAAGCAGGCAGGAAGGAAGCAGGACAGGCAAGGCAGGCAGGCGGCAGGCTCACCCACTGACACAAATAAACACATAGGTAAACCGATGAGACAATAGGATACACAAAGAACACAAAACACACATTGATTAAGGGCGGCCGGGGGCAGGCAGGCCAGGCAGGCAGGCAGGCAGGGAGGCAGGTAGGAAGGCGGGCAAGCAGGCAGGCAGGCAGGCAGGCAGGCATGCAGGCAGGCAGGCAGGTACACATCATAAACACACTCTGACACAAATAAACAGTAGGTTAACCGACTGAGAACTAGAATAACAAAGATACACAAAAACACACGTGGTGAGTCAGGGCAGGCAGGCAGGCAGGCAGGCAGGCAGGGCAGGGCCGGCAGGCAGGCATGTAGGAAGGCGGAAAGCATGCAGGCAGGCAGGCAGGCAGGCAGGCAGGAGGCAGGGCAGGGGTATTACACACAACACACCACACTGACCACAAATAAAAACACCTAGGTAAACAGGACTGAGAAAAATAGACGATAACAAAGATACACAAACACACATGATTCAAGGCAGGCAGGGAGGAGGCAGGCAGGGGGCGGAGGCAGGGGCAGGCAGGCAGGTAGGAGGCGGGCAAGCAGGCAGGAGGTAGGCAGGAAGGAGGGTAACACACATAAAAAACTCACTCGACACAAAAAAACAAATAGGTAAACCGACTGAGAACTACAGATACACAAAGATACACAAACAAACGTGATCAAGGGCATGCAGGCAGGCAGGAGGCAGGCAGGCAGGCAGGAGGCAGGCAGTAGGAAGGCAGGCAAGCAGGAAGGAGCAGGCAGGCAGGCGGAGGCAGCAGGCAGGAGGCAGGGGTACACACATTACACACACACTGACACAAATAAAACACAGAGTAAACAGACTGAGAAACTAGGAAGATACACAAAGATACACAAACACACGTGATCAAGGGCGGATGGCAGGCAGGCAGGCAGGGCAGCAGGGCATGCGGCAGGCAGTGGAAGGAAGGCGAGCGGCAGGCAGGCAGGCAGGCAGGCAGGCAGGCAGGCAGGTACACATACACACACACTGACACAAATAAACACATCGGTAACCCAGACTGAGAAATAAGAGATACACAAACGATTACCACAAAACACACGTGATTCAAAAGGGGCAGGCAGGCAGGCAGAAAGGCAGAGGCAGGCAGCAGCAGCAGGTCGGGACGGCGGGCAAGGCAGGCAGGCAGGAGGCAGGGCAGACAGGTACACAATAACACACTCTGACAAAATAACACATAGGTTTAAACAGACTGAGAAACTAGAGATAACACAGAACAAAAACACCGTGATTCAAGGGCAGGCAGGCAGGCAGGCAGGCAGGCGGGCAGGCAGGCAGGCAGGCAGGCAGGCAGGCAGGCAGGCAGGTAGGAAGGAAGGCAAGCAGGCAGGCAGGCAGGCAGGCAAGCAGGCAGGCAGGTACACACATACACACACACTGACACAAATAAACACATAGGTTAACAGACTGAGAACTAGAGATACACAAAGATACACAAACACACGTGATTCAGGGGCGGCAGGCAGGGCCGCAGGCAGGCGGGCAGGCAGGGCAGGCAGGCAGGCAGGCAGGAAGGTTAGAAAGTAGGAAAGCAAGGCCGGCGGAGGCAGGGCAAGCAGGCAGGCAGGGTACAACAATACACAAACACTGAAACAAATAAACACATGGTAAACAGGACGAGAAAAGAGATACACAAAGATACACAAAAAAACGTGATTCAAAGGGGCAGGCCGGGCAGGCGGCACGGGCAGGTAGGAGGCGGGGCAAAGCAGGCAGGCAGGCAGGCCAGGCAGGCAGGCAGGCAGCAGGAGGCAGGGCAGGTACACACATATAAACACACTTCTGACACAAATAAAACATAGGTTTACAGATGAGAAAGAGATACACAAGATACAAAACACACGTGATCAGGGCCAGGCAGGGCAGGCCAGGCAGCAGGCAGGAAGGCAGACAGTGAGGGCAGGCAGGCAGGTAGGAAGGCAGTGCAAGCAGGCCAGGCAGCGAGGGCAGGCAGGCAGGCAGGGCCGGCAGGCAGGCGGCAGGTAAACAAATACACCACACACTGAAACAAATTAAAACAACATAGGAAACAGGACTGAGAAATAGAGGTACCAAAGATACACAAACACACGTTATTCAAGGGCATGCAGGCGCAGAACAGAGCAGTTAGGAGGCAAGGAGGTACACACATACACACACACTGACAAAATCAACACATAGGTAAACAGACTGAGAACTAAGATACACAAAGATACCCAACCAAAGTGATTCCAAGGGCAGGCAGGCAGGCTGGGTGGCGCTTGGCAGGCAGGCAGGTAGGAAGGCAGGCAAGCAGGCAGGCAGGCAGGCCAGGGCAGGTAACAATTACACCACCAATGACACAAAATAAAATACATAGGTAAACCAGAACTGAGAAATTTATAGTACACAAGAACACGAACACATTTGATTTCAAAGGGCAGTCAGGGAGGCAGGCAGGAAGGAGGCAGGTAGGAAGGCGGGCAAGCAGGCAGGCAGGCAGGAAGCAGGAGGCAGGCAGGGAAGGCAGGAAGGGAAAGGGTATAGGTGAAGAAAAAAGAAATAAAAACGATGCAAACAAATAAA
>JACBWV010000098.1:0-38866 GCA_013435795.1 Chlamydomonas sp. ICE-L | reverse complement strand
CACTACTCACCAGACACCACATTCCATTGCGCCACCGATGCCCAGGCAACATGATTCCCATGCAAGCTCCAGACCAATCCCCCCAACCCACATGCACTACTCACACAGACAGTCCAGAAGCGCCACCAATGCCCATGCACATGATTCCCATCGCAAGCTCCAGACCAAACACCCCCAACCCACATGCAGTACATACACAGACAGTCCATATACGCAACCGATGCCCATGCACATGATTCCCATGCAAGCTCCAGACCAAACACCCCAACCCACATGCACTACACACACACACATTCCATATGCGCAACCAATGCCCACTGGTGTTGAACGCCAATGCAAACGGTGTTTTTTAACACCAACATACACTCTCGGTTGTGTTTCATTCATGTACAAGTGACGTTTTCAAGTACTTAAACCCTTTGTATACCGAATACCCCATACACATGTTTTAGAAACAGCAAAATCGCGTGCATGTGCGAGGCCAAGAGTGGACTCTGACGCAGCCGGAGTATCCTTAATTCTTGGCAATGTCAGCAAGACGATAGTGAAGCGGCAGATGAACACTCCTGAAGCTGCTGCTCTTGTTGCTGCTGCTGGTGGTATAGCTACCGGTGCTGCTACTGGTTCTGCTGATCCTGGTCCTGGTCCTGCTGATGGTTCTCCTGGTGCTGCTGCTGGTTCTGGTGATCCTGGTCCTGCTGATGGTTCTCCTGCTTCCATCAAGCTAGGATCACTATCCCTGAAGAAGCAGAAGAGGCATGCTGGTTCTGGTCCTAGTACTTCTGGTACTCCTGGTGGTGCTGCTGTTCCTATTCCTGTTGTTGATGCACGAGAAGTGTTGTACGAAACAGCGGCTACAACCATTTTGGAGATGCCAGAGGATGGGCCCGTGAAGGCGTCTTTGTATGCAATCCTGGTGCACATTGGAGCTATTCTTATGCAAATGGATGAACACGGAGAAATTCAATTGCGTATGAGTCAAGATTTCACGGTGCCGACAGTACTGTGTCCGTTCTCTCCAAACGTGAATGATACAGTCCAGTCCGTTATTGGCTGTATTGTCTGTAGGGCTAAGTTGGTACATCAAGCATTGAAGGTGTACATTCCTGCTGAAATTGCCAAGTCAATAGGCAACCCGGATGGATATGTGGCATTATGTGCATCTTGCCACAAGCGATGTGTAGATGCAGGAGATGGATGGTTGGATGGTTCAGTGCGCGGACTCCCATCCCCAGTAAGGGTTGCAATTGTGTCTCAACCTGTGCCCGCTGTGATGCAAGTCATAGTTGACAAGCTGGTGGCCATGAAATGGTGTAAGGTTTTACACCCTCTCGAACCTCCCCAAGTTGTTGATCCCCCGGCAGTGCCTGCCTCCATCTCCAGGAGAGCGTTGGAGGATCTCCTCCTTGATGTTGCGAGTGTAGGTGGCCTGAAGAGGAACCAGGAACCAGTCGACCGCAAAAAGGCAGGGAGATTCACGTGGTAAGTACTTGTCGGTCAATGTGGGGTATCAATTTAATACTGACGATGCTGATGATGATGACTACAAATTTCCTTACTTAATTAGGCTGTCAGCCAATCGACTGTCCCCATACTAATTTTGTAAGGTGTAAGCCACCCTCACTTTCTAAATGGTCGACTGATACCTTTATTTATCACTTTGCCTAAGTAAGTCTCACAATGTGATGCTTCATTCAGGGGATACTTCACGACCACCAATGACTATCTTAACCAGACAATCATCGACCGCAACCCTGAAGCAATTGCGGTGGTGCGGGCGTGGACTGCAGCAATTCTGGCACAAGCAGACGGTACTGCTGTGAACATGGATAACAATGATGGGCTTGATCAGGGGAATCTGGACCTGTATGGTACCGTGCCAGGAACCAACTCAAGGCTTCATCTTGACATGTCTGGAGCACTAACTGCCGTAGTCCAGGTGATGCAATGTTTTCTTATTTGTCTTCCACTCCAGTGTCATCATACAATCAAATTGTACTCAAGAGTATGTGTATGTGTATGTATGTATGTGTATGTATGTGTATGTATTTGTATGTATTTCTATGTATGTGTATGTATGTGTATGTGTATGTATGTGTATGTATGTATGTATGTATGTGTATGTGGGATGATTAGATTCGTTAAGGATAGGACTATGTTACTACCTACCTACCTTCCTTAATATGTCATCTCCTTAGTTTTTCCCAACTCCACATTGTAGGTTTTAGAGCCTAATGAGGTGGTGGACTTAGCTAAGGTGTTGGCTACAATTGCATATGTCCACCCATCCGATCACGCCCTGGAGGTGCTTGCTAATGTGATCGAGGAGGATGCAGCTGCCCCTGCCGAAACCTGCCGAAACCTGAAAGAGAAGATTACTATCCCTACCCTCTCCCCCCCCCCCTTGATGCACTGGGACAAGGACAACGACGAGTATGTGCTTTGCAAGGGTGGTGACGTACCCCCCTCGGACAAAGCCTTTGATGATGAGGACTGGCAGTATGTAGCAGCGCAGTGTGGCAACCTGCCTGATTCGGACACACCAATCGTGAGGGTGGTACCCATGTATCCAGGGAGGCTGTATGTCTCGCCCCCTGGATACATGCATGCGGTGTATAATCGCCACCGGTGCCTGAAGTTTGCAATTGAGACCTTGAATGTCTCACAAGACCTGTTGATCTCATCATGTTATGCTAGTTTGTTTGCTAGCGGCGTGTTTGGTCAACTTTCTGCTGAGGACTACACCAACATGTTTGTTCATGCTGGTGAGACAGTGGATAAGGCCATACTCTCTGTCTTCTCTCCTGATGAATAGAATATAGAGACATATTGATCCATGGTAGTATTAGTTGATTATTCTTGGGTTAGCAGTTGCACCCTTGATTTTGGTTGGTTTGGGCCACTTCATCCACACCTTCCATGTAGCTTCCACTAGTATTTTAGTGGTGGACTGGGACAAGGACAACGACGAGTATGTGCTTTGCAAGGGTGGTGACGTACCCCCCTCGGACAAAGCCTTTGATGATGAGGACTGGCAGTATGTAGCAGCGCAGTGTGGCAACCTGCCTGATTCGGACACACCAATCGTGAGGGTGGTACCCATGTATCCAGGGAGGCTGTATGTCTCGCCCCCTGGATACATGCATGCGGTGTATAATCGCCACCGGTGCCTGAAGTTTGCAATTGAGACCTTGAATGTCTCACAAGACCTGTTGATCGCATCATGTTATGCTAGTTTGTTTGCTAGCGGCGTGTTTGGTCAACTTTCTGCTGAGGACTACACCAACATGTTTGTTCATGCTGGTGAGACAGTGGATAAGGCCATACTCTCTGTCTTCTCTCCTGATGAATAGAATATAGAGACATATTGATCCATGGTAGTATTAGTTGATTATTCTTGGGTTAGCAGTTGCACCCTTGATTTTGGTTGGTTTGGGCCACTTCATCCACACCTTCCATGTAGCTTCCACTAGTATTTTAGTGGTGGAAATTGAATTATTTTCTGGTTTTATTTCCTATGTTTATTTTCACTGGTGTGTCTTCACCATTTAGTCACTCTAGGCGCTTGATTAACTTGGCTAGGGCGATACCCCTGAATAAGCAGATCAAGTGGCGGAGTTTATGTTTCATTGTACAACTGTGGCTTTGCAGCTTTGGTTGACTTTTGTCACACTCACTTTGTACCCCGGTAGTGTACTTTGATTAAAAGTGGCTGTAGATCTATTAGGGATTATGAACTCTGGCCATTTGCTTTTATGCCAGTTTAGGGCTTCTTATGAATCGTGAGTGAAGGTAATGTAAGCCCAAGTGTGTGCACAAGGTACTTGGGGAATATATATGAGGCAGAACAGTGACAGATATAGCAACGCCATGATGCTGAGTACAGTAGATAATTAAGTTGTGTAAGAAAGGTTTATAACTTGTATAGATGGTTTCATTGACTACGCCTCCTGTTTTTAAAACATCTATGCAAGTTGTTTAGAGTTGGTTCCTCTATTGCACGAAGGGCATTAGACGTATGTACCTAAATGAACTATGTCCAATTACATCAATACCTCCAACAACTTATTTCACACTGATGTAACTGAATAGCTCTCACACACACACACTTCTCTGTCTCTGTGTCCGTTTGTATCCGTCTTTATCAAGCTTAACTAGAAGTAGTGAGAAGAAGAAGAACAGTCGGTAACAACAACAACACGGCAAGCTCGTCATGTAATATACCCGGAGTTATTTAGACTAATTATTGGCTGTACCCATGACGGCATTGGGAAGTTTTAAAAACAAATATGCCCTACGTACTCACAACCATTTAATACCAAAATACATCACCCCCTTTCTGTCTTCTCTCTTTAAGGAACAAACTCCTACCTACACTCCTCATTCTCGTTGTTGTTGTGCTGGTTTTGGTTGGTGTTGTTGTCGTAGTTGCAGTTGGTATCTGATGGTTTTCATCCAAGGTCCTTAGAACGAGTACACATGACAGGAAAGAGAGAAAGGAAAGAGAGCAGCCTTACATATTCACTTAAGATTCATAACTTCATACCTCACTACTTAATTAAATCTGAAAAGTAGTCATAATTAAATAATAAGGAGGGAAGGCCCCATTCCCCCCTTCCCTCCTTCCCTCCTTTCCTCCTTCCCTCCTTCCTCCCTTCCCTCCTTCCCTCCTTCTTGGAGAGAACGCACACATTTGGTGGTGTTCAAAAACACCGTTTCATACCTCTATAACAATGATAGTACGTGTGAGTAGTACCTTGTGCCATCTCATCGCACAAGAACCATGCCAGTACCTACACTCAATCCCGGGCAACAAATTGAATTAATCAATGGAAGTGGGTGCGTTTGTACCATCATGTTGCAGTTAGGAAATGGTCTTTGAGCCTATACTGCACTTAGTTGCCAAATGCATCCACGTGATCTGCTGCTAGCGCTACTGGAGACCTGTCCCACTTGAAAGAACTAACATGGAACTGACCAGGGACTTTGAAGTTTTGAACAACATAAACTCTCCCTAGAGCAGAACCAAGAGGAAGGACATCATACTGGTCTGTGATCTTCAATCCTGTGCAACCAAATTCGGTTAGGATGTCGTTGTCGCTGACAATGTCATACCACCTCACAAACATGAATGAAAGGTTGTTCTTTGCACGTCCTATCTGGGAACAAGAGAAAAGAAGGCGGACTTGGGCATACCATATCACGGCCTGGTCATGAGTGTCCCTTCCTTGCACTCTAATGCTGTCAAACCAAGGTTTCTTGCACACATCGTTTGTTGCGCGAATAGTATGCAATTCATAGAAGTCATGGGCACCCTCCTCACTCCATGATGGAAGGCTGCAGAGGGTACATGACTTGGCAACACTAATGCACGGACTGGCGGCAAAACCCTCCTCTTGCAGAAGGACCTTAAGCTTGCCACACAACTTCTCAGCCACAAGCTCTGGTTGAAGGGACAATAAACTTAGAGCAGGAGATGTCATCTCTGTTGACGTGCCTTCTAGCACATCAAACGAAACGTTGACCCGTTTGGCAGTGTTCCCTAGCTCATGGTTTCCACTTTTGCTAGCCCTGACGTATGATGTCACTCGAGATGTGGGTTGATGCTCCTGTACAAGCAATGCACTGGCCTGTCGCTCACGACCCTTGTTCACCTACCAAAAGCACAAGTAGATGATACAAGTCAGTAGGTTTTACAATAATGAATCAAATTCAGTCACACATATTATTCACTCACCATTTCTCGCAAGAACGTCGTAGTTCTCTTGCTGGTTTTTTTGTAATCTCGTTTCACATTCTTGTGGTCACTCTCGAAGAAGTTGGAGTTGAAGTTCTCAGTGCGTCCTAGTCTACGTATTAGCGTTGAGACGTGGAGCAGCTTGTGCATCTTCACAGTCCGGCCTCCTACAAGGAAGGTCAGATTAGGAACATATATATTTACATACATGTATCAGTATCAATAAGAAGAACAGAAACCATGACATTTATTTGAAAAGGACGTCATACCTGATTTCATGTGTGGACCCAGTGTCGACATGAAGAGACTCATGAATGCTTCTATGGAATGATCGATGCTAGCAAGCACGTCTTCGGTAATGTGGGGGTTGTAACCCTTGCGGTGGCGGATCTTGTAGGCATGTATCCAACTACGATGCATGCAATACAATGACTTAAGTAATGAGGAAGTGAGAATGTCAAAGAAGAAAAGCAAAAATGTCATTCTCACTGTGCTGCTACTTACAGGCAAGCCAAGCGAGTCATGTCTTCATCGATGTCATATAGGATGTGCGGAAGAATCTGCATAACATTTCGGTGCTCCTTTGCTTGAACCCTGGAATGCTCAGGCATGTATTTCCCTTGAGAGTATGGAAGTTGGAAGTCACTTGCCCTTGGTAGCACTCCACATTGTAGGCGAGAATTGAATGTGTCGATCATGCGTTGAGCTTGGTTAGGCTGCTTTTTAGCCTTCAAGTAAGCCTATGAAGAAGGGGAATCATTAAAGAGTCTACAAGTAAACTTCGTTCACAATGAATGACATGTGGTTCAAAAGTTTTCTTGAATTACTTACTGGTGCGTGGGCGATAATGTATAGGAAGACACCAAGGTCATCGTTGTGTAGTCCGTCAGAGGAGAATGCCCAGGAGCTGCTACCCGCATCTGTGTTCCCCTCGGCAAAACCCCACAATCCAGAGGGGATCGGGTGGAAACTGTGCTCAGTAAGATATTTTGACTTTTGGCCTTGAGGTAGCTCCTTGTACGTCTCCAGCTGTTCAATGCAGAACCTCTCAGTCCTAAGCGGGAAACTTGCTTCGTAATTTCCAAGATGTTGAGATGGGCACAAACAGATCTCACAAGGGAATCGAGTACTGCCTTGCTTTGTGCACCACATATCCGCTATCTCAGGATTGTCAACCACATAGCTACACAAGCGCACAAATACCATCTGCTCTTGTCCCCATGGATCTCTGAGCTTGACACCTACACATAGTGAGGGAGGCACAAGAATACTCAATAAAAGGGAGGAGAGATGTGTATTCATTTTCGACTACAAACCACGTACCATGGTGGCTTTTCTGCTTCATTGTAGCCAGGACAGCTGTGAGGATCTTGCTGTAAGCCGACAACTTTACAAGTCTCCACGTTGAGGGGTTGACTTTCAATTGGTTCTTCGACATCTTGGGGAGGTACGCCACATGTTTGTAAGACTTAATCCTCTTACCATGACATATATTCAGTAGTGTAGCTAACACTGGGTGGCAGTCCGTTCCTAAAAAAGGAAATTTGTGTCCATTGATGATTCAGTACACTGGTGCACAAAATGAGTGGGAGCAATGGAATACATGATGCATCGACAAGACCAACCTTTCACATTAAGGTGTGTCTTGTCGCTGTACAGCTGTAGTGCAGCCACTACGGAGGATTGATGACCTGGTTGCTGGCGAATCCTGTCTTGGAAATAATTCCATAGTTCAGCTGTGTGAGGGTCATCATAACACCTACAACATGACATGTAAATGTTATTGAAGTACAAGAAATTAAAAGTTCTAGCAAGCATTCAGGCAAGTACATATTAGGTACATGCAAAAACACAGATGTTACATTACCTGTTCCCATTTTCATCTTCCTTTTTGCTCGCGTGGAGGACAAACTGTCCCATATGATCAGAATTGCCAAACTCCAGCCTAAGGAAGTGGTCCATGTCCTCATAAAAGTATTGTGCCTGAAACACTTCAAGACCCATGTCTGGAACATCTGCACTCGTTACAGTCACTAAACCCTCTTTGTTAGGACTGATAAGGTTTGGCTCCATCGACTTGACCATTTTCTGCGTGTATGCACTGAATTTCTCAACAGTACTGAGGGAGCACCGTAAACCCGTCCTATCCTTTAGCTCATCTACTTCAATCATCATATCAAGAATAGATTGTTGGTCCCTCAAGGAAATCCCTTTAAGAGTGGATAAAGTGCTCCACACCAACTTGTCTATAGTTTCCTGATTTTCCTCCTCAACCTCCTCACTATCAGCCTCCACACTAATAACCTCATCATCATCAGCATCATCAGCATCAGCATCAGAAACAGCAGGAGGCAAAGGGTCGTCAGCAAGGGATGTGCCTACAGAGGGAACACCTCTCGGGATTGTCACATTCCGAGACGGGAGGGAACCTGTATCAATGTTGTCGGCGCACTTTCCGTTCGGGTTCAATATTTCATGGCGACGAAGATTTATGGTGTATGGAAAGGTTCGATTGCAGAACTTGCAAGTGTTAGAATCCATTCGGGTGTTCTTGGGGGTGGCAACCCCCCGATTAGGTGTGGTGATTACTAAAGACACAGATAGAGCAAGTACGTATCAGCGAATGTTGAACGCAATGAATCAAGAAACCATGCAGCGGCTTGCGCTTTGGCCGTGAGCCCGTCCCATGTGTTCTATGAAGCAGCGTGATCGATGTACCGCACGCAGGCAATACATCCTACTTTGCCTATTGAAGGTACATCATGAAGGCAGCATCCCAAACACCGACTTGCCGACACACAGTCTTCTTTGAAATAAGTGCACACTTGCTTACGATGGCGCCGAAGCCGAAGGCGGTGTCCAATGCCCCCAATCCACTCTCGAGCCGACGCAAGAGTAGTGGTACAGCAAGAGCGATAGGTGAGAGTTCAAATTTGACCAGATCCATACTTGCTCTGCCGTTCGTGTACTGTGCTACCGAGGTTGTGTGCATAGTCCCATCCTTGCACGTCGGATAGCAATATGAATTCGAATAGTACTTCGTCAATGACAGATCTTGTGTGTCTTTGTTTCGTAGAGGATGGACACGAAGAGCGAAAGGAACGCGAGGCCGAGCACAGCCATAGGGGGGGTGAACTCGAAGAAGTCGATGAGGAAGAGTACCAACACACGGGCTCAGGTGATGAGTCCGAAGAACCAGATTCTACCGTAGATGACTTGGAAGAGATGGCCAACGAACTTCAGTACGGTACAAAAGGTCGTGGGAGGGGCAAAAGGAAGCTGGCTAACAAGAAGGCAAATGAGACGGGACAGAGTGGGGATGAAGGTATACTAATTGACAAAAGGCCCAAGGGCGGACTTTCAATTGCCAGTGGTTCCAATGGCACTGGTGAACTAAGTCAGGTTGACACAGCCCAGAGGATGTCAGTCCCTGCTCCCGTGCAACATACACCCCCAGACATGCTTGAAACAGATCTGGAAGACATAATTCAGACAAGCACTCCAGTCCAAGCCCGTCAACGTCATCCGCCTCCATTTCGTGGAGTCAGTGCTGCCTACATGATGAAGATGGCACACTTACCTTCACCACGTAAGTATGAATTGTGCATTCATGACATGCTATTCACACTACTTAGTACTTCACAACTAAAGAACTGCATTAGTTCTTAAATTTAGTACTTTAGCTATCGCGTAGTTCATTACATCTAACAATTCCCACTTTGCCAATTCACCCATGTAGGCACGTTGACCGCAATGCCCAGTCCCATTAGGGGCAGGGTCTTGGACTTATGCTCAGCTCAGCAGGGTACATTGCAGACATTACTGGATCAGGAGGAACGGGAGAGGGTTGCGGCCATCAACCACTACTATAACGGCAACCCTATCACGGTTAACATGGAGAGGTACGCCACCAACCACAACCACATCACGATGCCCCCTCAAGTTCCCCAACCTGGACCTGTTGGGGGTATGCCAGTGGGCCAAGGGCCTAACATTTGGTTCTCAAGCAGGGTTAACACCCAGGCAGGAAATATCATCGGCAAGGTGGTCAGCGCCTTGATTGTAGACAAGAGGCGCAGTTTGTTCCCTTCAAATGCTGAGAAGAAGGAATTGGTGGCTGCACATCCGGACATGGAGAGGCTTAGGGATGTCTCTTTGCCACAGGGTGGTGAGGTGGCATACAATGCCTTCTGGTCGTACGACAAGAAGAAGGACCTTGATGTGCAGGAGGGTAAACATGGTGGACTTGAGATGTTTAACAAGCGTATGTCTGAGCAGCTTGGGCAGAAGACCACCAAGCTGGTAAGGAAGTTCCTGGATAACTTGAGTACTTGACTAGTACTTGAACACTTCATGCAGTAATGGGTTTACAATTGTGTGGAACTGATGACATGACTTGACCTACTCTGCCTCACACCGAAACAAACATTGCTTGTTACTCTCCTACACAGGTGAAGCAGTTCTTCCGAACATCACACAAGGACGTCCCGCACAAGGCAGACACTGACGCCAATCGGAACTTTGTAGAGTGGTGCGCTGAGAGGCGGAGCAACAACTGCTTCAGGTACCAACAAGACCACCCTTTTGGAGCTTCTGCATTTCAGGCCGCTGTGGCCTCAGTGTTTGGGACTCTCGACGGTGGCCAGATGACACGTGAGGGGGTGGTCAAAGTCAATCTCATGCAGTTGGCCTATGTCTCTTTCAAGGTTTGTCAATTTTGTACTACTTGCTTACTTGATTACTTGATTACTTGATTACTTGATTACTTGCTTACTTGCTTACTTGCTTACTTGCTTCTTATTTGTGTGAACGCAGATCAGTAACAGACTGAGAGACCCCCTTGGCAGTGGGATGACGGTTAGGCATGAGGAAGGGATCAAGGAGGAATTCAGGGTCCTGGACAGGGATGGGCAGACATATGGATGGGCTCGTATCAATGATGGGGCCCTTCGGGTAGTGGATCGTGGATTGTGATCTATTTTGGGAGTAAAAGTAATTTGGTGTACATTTTAGTATTTGTATGTTGTTACAGTCCAGGGGTAGGCCAAGGCTGTATGTATACATGTATGTTGTTACAGTCCAGGGGTAGGCCAAGGCTGCATGTATACAAGTATGTTGTTTACAGTCCAGGGGTAGGCCAAGGCTGCATGTATACATGTATGTTGTTACAGTCCAGGGGTAGCCAAGGCTGCATGTATACATGTATGTTTTTACAGTCCAGGGGTAGGCCAAGGCGGTGAATGTATACATGTAGTTTTTACAGTCCAGGGTAGGCCAGGCTGCATGTATACTGTAATGGTTGTTTACAGTCCAGGGTTAGGCCAAGGCTGCATGTATACCCATGTAATGTTGTTACAGTCCAGGGTGGCCAAGGCTGTATTACTTCTTTTGTTACAGTCCAGGTAGGCCACGCTTCATGTTACATGTATGTTGTTCAGTCCAGGGTATGTCCAAGGCTGTATTACAACCAAATTACTTTCATATTCCATTTATAGTATGCCTGACGTGATGTTTACTGACTTCCCGCAAGGCTGGGAGGCGGGGCTACTAGCGTATACTAGGATCCTTAGATAATAGGTGATAGGATTTATATATATCCTGATCGATTATGTAACAAATACTAACCTGGCAACGATGATTACTTCAGAACTCCATCTCACCCACTTGAGCATAACTTGTTTCAAAAGGCTCCTTCAATGGATCACGTTGGATGAAGGGCTTGATTAAACTTTTCTTGAACAGTACTTTGTTTGCAACAGAGTTCAACCTACTTTGTTTCAAACGTATTTCAATGAACAAGTTGAACAGCGTTTGATTAAACTTTACTTGAACAATACTTTGATTGCAACAAGGTTCAAGATACCTTGTTTCAAAAGTATTTCAATCAGTATGTTGATAGTCGACTGAATCAAGCGAGAATCAATGGTTCTTTGAATCAAAGAAAACCTTGATTGCAGGACTGATTGATTCAAGGGGAAATTTCAATTGAGATTTCCATTGATTCAAACCCACTTCAACTATGCACTAAATACCGACGTCGTCCTCGCACAATGAAACTCTGGCTGCTGGTGCTCCCAAAGTCCCAAGGTGGTGTTGACCAGGGTTCTATCTGGGTTACCACTTGGCTTCTTGAGTCCATGTCCATCCCAGTTGCCCATGCTAGTTGTGGTGAGGCACGGCGGCGGGAAGGGTCAATGTTGGATGGCCCTTCGCCGTTGCCGTGAGATTGGGGCTGGAGCGACAACGTCTGCCTGATTGGGAGACTGGGTGATGGAGGAGGAGGAGAAGGAGGAGGGACTGACGGGCTGGGAGGAGGAGGGGGAAGAGCAGTCGATGTAGTTGGAGGGTGTCCCCCACCGTGCTGGGAATCTGTGGTTCCCAGCGGGGGAGGAGAGACGGGGGTGTTTACAAGAAGGTCAGGGCGGGGAGGGTGTCCCCCACCAGACTGGGGGTCTGCGGCCCCCAGTGGGGGAGGATTTTGATTCCGGAGTTATGTGCAGAGCACAGTGACGAGGGGAAGTCGGTAAGGATAAGATCTTTACAGTTAGATAAAGCATTCAATCAATGCGCTAGGAGGAAGTACTGAGATGGTGCGGTACCGCAGGGTACCGGCCACAGAGTCCGTGCCATAGGCCCATAGCTGGCAGCGGCACATGCCGTACAGTGCTACAGGGCGGGAGTCCTGTGCACTCTAAGTCACTCTAGGTGAACCGGGAAGACCCGGTGAATAACATCCCCCCCAATTCCTGGCATTCTTCATATTGGAGAATTGCGTGAATTAGAGGAGTTAAAAAGAAACTAGAGGGACTGAGGACAATAAATACAATCATGCTATTTATGGTAAAATAGGCTGGCTGCAGACTTATTTAGGATAAGAGGTATAAATGTAGCTAATGGTTAGGGGTTGCTGGGAAGCTGCATGAGAGTTTGAAGTATAGCCTGTGAGGCAGTATCTCTGCCCAGAGCTAATGTACAATAGAAGAAAGCAGTTCATTAAGAAGCAATCAATCAATATCTATTAAAAATCTGGGTCTTGGACATGCAGGAAATCAGGTTCAATTCATATCTGCCAGTGGGAGTAGAGCTGATTAATATGGGTTTACTGGTAGCTTCAACTATCAACTTATCACCTACACATGTGGTGACTGGGATGTTCATGTGTCATCATCTAGGTATGGGATATGGTAGAACCCATCACGCTTGAGACTAGTGGTGATGGCCTGATGCAGGTCATCCCATAGGTCAGCTGTGGGGTCAGAGTGAAAGACAGGGGGGCAGAAGTTGAGTATGAAGCAATCCTGGTGGTACCATGGCATTATGGCATCATCTACGTAGATCAGGATAGGACTGGTTGCATCATCTGTCCTGATCTGATGGGACTGTAATAGGATCCCAGGCGGCTTGTGGACTGCATTGCAGTAGGCACTAACCATTGCTGCCTGCAGGCAGATGGTCCATTTTAACCTGTCTTTCATGCTTGCCGAGCAAGTATCATACTTGTAGATGAGGGTGGCCAGGAGTCTAGAGTGCATGTGGATGGGACTGATGACAGGAGCAGGATTTGTGGGCATGTCCTGTTCTCTCCAGGGTTAGTTGGTTGGGTAGAGACCTCAGGTGTCTGTACCTTGCATAGAAGTCATGGATCGATCAGGGTGTACAAGGGGACTCTGAGCATGTTGACTATGCAGGGTGGAGTGGGCAGTGACATCATGTGATCTATGATTTCCATCAGTTCCCCAAGAGGATAGTATCCCTCCTGGTTGTCCTCCAGGGTGTAGCTGACAGCAGACATGTGTGCATTGTTCTGTCAGCCTCGCTCTGAACCTGGTTCGGATATGGGTGGTGTGCTACCTGGGGAGAATTCAGTGATGCCGCTAGGATAGGAGCCATAGTCTGGAGGAGTCTGTCCTCTTTGAACAAGGATTGGGTGGTGACATCTGCTAGTTCTACAGGTGGCAGTTCTACAGGTGGCAGTGCATGTGTGTCTGCACCTGATTGTGCTGCCATGGTGGCTTCCTGCAGTACTGGGGCAAAGGAAGGATGTTGTACTGCAGATGCAGGTGTCACTATGGCTGGATCCACTTCTTGCTGTACTGGCCCAGGCTCAGCATGGTGATCTGGTTGTTGGCTAGGTCTTGCTGGGTATCTCTGCTTATAGATTGCCAGCATGGAGGCTTTCATGTGGGCTAGCTGTTTTCCAAAAGTCTATGTCCTCATCCTGGCTATTGCTGGGGCCACTATCTGGCACGACTTCCGTATATCCTGCCTCTCTGTGGCAATCTGACCAATATAGGTACTGTGGGGCAGGCTGAACGTTGGATCTTTTCTTGTATGAGTCTACTAGTGCTAGGAGCTACACGTACAGTGGGCGGGGCAGGTGATGCTACACTAGGACCTATTGGTGTCACAGGTTTGGGCATAGCATGCGGATCTAGAAGTGGCTTGAAAGCCAGACCAGTATCTGCTGAAGAGCACTCACGTGAGCTATGACCAAAGCCTCCACAGTTCCAGCATGTCATTGCTGAATTGATGTCCCGTCTTCTCTGTTCGGCAGGTGACATGATGATCATGGCGAGAGAGCAGGATGGTGGGGGAGATGGTGTAGGAGGGGGAGGGGGTGTAGGAGGAGGAGGAGGAGGAGGAGGAGGTGGTGGTGGAGGAGGAGGAGGAGGAGGTGGTGGAGGAGGAGAGGATGGTTCATGTAGTCGGTCTGCAGATGCCCTGAACCGTTGGGTCCACTTGGCTCTTCCTGCCGAGCATAAGTGGTGAACCATGACGTTAGGGTTGAGGTACCATGGGTCATCTGGGCTGTCGTGGTCTGGGTGATCACTATGGCTGGGATGGAACACATCTGTGGTATACACTTCCCCCCTTGCATTGTTGTGGCATGTCAGGACAGGCTGGTAGGACGGTCCAGGCTCATCGTCTTCTTGGTAAGAGAGGCATAGGGTAGCCTAACAGTCATCCAAAGAAATCGTCATCTATCGTGTCTCATCATTGCTGGGATGCTCATGATGAGATGCATTGGTATGCCATTATGTGGGATTATCAGGGGCATGGGGGCATGTTCAAGAGGGTATATATATATATGAACATCTCGAAGGGTCAGGACCAGGCCATCCTTTGCTTGAACAACTGCTGTGCCTGTGTAGGAGCACATGAGCGGTTGGGAATATCCTGGGAAGAAGATAGGGGCTGGGGGAATAAGGGGTGTGATTCTGATGAGGGATTATTTGTTATAGGTCAGGTGCTGGATAGAGTCAGAACTGGGCACCCAGTCATTGGCCATGGGTTGCGAGGGATAGTAACAAAATATCATTCTGCTTGAGGGATGCTCAGGAGTATCCGGGTCGGAAGTGGTGACATTGTCTTGTTGGTCTCCACTACTGTGGGTGACCTGCAGTGTGGGGGTGTTTCCTACCTCTGAGACAGTGTGGAGTACATGATGTGCAGCAGAGGTGGGAGCATGGTCTTGTTGGTCTCCACTACTGTGGGTGTTCTGCAGAGTGGGGGTGTTTCCTACCTCTGAGACAGTGTGGAGTACATGATGAGCAGCAGGAGTGGGAGCATGGTCTTGTTGGTCTCCACTACTGTGGGTGTTCTGCAGAGTGGGGGTGTTTCCTACCTCTGAGACAGTGTGGAGTACAGGCTGATCAACAGGATAGGACAAAGATATGGATGTCTTACCCTCATCAATTTCATCCCTCTGCTTCAGCATATCTTCTTTCCAATCCGGGTACCACCCAGGTAGGTGGGCATCTGGGTGAACAGGAGGTATCACAGTTGGCGGTGCAGTAGATGTCTTCCCCTGAGGTTGAGCAGCAGGTGGGTCGTCATCAGGGTTGTCATTGCCGATCCAGAATTCCTGGCCTGCTGAGGAGGGGATGCCAGTCGCAGTAGGCTGATGGCCTGGAACGGATCTGGGTTGAACGGGAGGTGGAACAGGTTGCTCTTTGAAGCGGCCTTCATGGATGTCCTTGAATAAATCTGGATTTTTCTCCAGTTCTCGTTCTGCGCTTCTCTGGAGCTGAGCGAGGAGCTTTGCGTCATCCAAGGGGCAGAGATCCAGGGGATCGCTGGGCATCTTGGGTGGCGGTGCTGGAGCCTCCACAAATGGCGGTGGGGGTGGCGCATCCAAGTCTGGCTTCGCAGATTTGTTTGCTCTCCTGACAGGAAGAGCTGCATGGCGATGGATAGAGTGGCGGGAGAAGTTCAGTGATTTGAGAGTGGAAGAGGGTGGGTTGATGATCGGGATAGGAGGAATAAGCTTGAATCCCGATCCATACTCTTGCCGCAAGTAACGCAAAGCAGATGCAGCATTGTTTGTGCGATCCCGCAGGATTGCAGCAAGAGATGAATGGACTGAGTTGCAAATGTGGTCCATAGCAAGAAAGTTGCTGACCGCAGTGATCCTGTGGTCGAGAGAGGAAGGGTAATGCATGCCATTAATCGGCTCTGTAGGAGGAATGGTGTCTCTGTCTCCATCGAGCACGGAACTCCTGCAGATGTTGTCCAGCATAGGGCTGGTCATTTCTCTGTACCAGGTTGCGAAGGAGTCAAGGTTTCCCTTACCGTCGAATCTGGAGCATGGCAGCATATCCATCTTGGTGATATCGACGCAAAGGAGTGGGGAGAAGAGGTTTGTAGGAGTAGGCAGTAGTAGATTTGAGTTGTGGGATGTAGCTCAAAATCTGGGAATGTGGTCTTGTATGAGGAGGTTGAGAGCGGCGGATGTTGCAAGCAACGAGAGTGAGAGAGAGTGAGGGAGGGGGGGGGGGGGGGGGGGGGGGCGCAGTGGTCTTGGGGTCTTGGGGTCTTGGGTTGTCTGGCGACTGTTGCTGTATGACAGCATCTTTGCTCAATGGAGCGGAATCAATCCGGATGCGGATGATGGTTGTGCACAAAAAGTAGTCCCGACAGGGGAGGTTAATGTCACAGGGTTGGAGAGGCTTACTCGATCCTTTCAAATGTTGAGTTCCGCACGACAACAGTCGAAATGTCCTTTGCTCGGAATACCGTTAAAGCAGAAGGCCAATCTAGCAGCGAAGGGACCGTAACCTTTTGATTCCGGAGTTATATGCAGAGCACAGTGACGAGGGGAAGTCGGTAAGGATAAGATCTTTACAGTTAGATAAAGCATTCAATCGATGCGCTAGGAGGAAGTACTGAGATGGCGTGGTACCACTGGGTACCGGCCACAGAGTCCGTGCCATAGCTGGCAGCGACACATGCAGTACAGTGCTGTAGGGCGGGAGTCCGTCCGCGGTTTCCCGGTTCACCTAGAGTGACTTAGAGTGCACAGGTCTCCCGCCCTGTAGCACTGTACTGCAGTGCCGCTGCCAGCTATGGCACGGACTCTGATGCCGGTACCCTGAGGTACCACGCCATCTCAATACTTCTTCCTAGCGCATTCATTGAATGCTTTATCTAACTGTAAAGATCTTATCCTCTAGGACTTCCCCTCGTCACTGTGCTCTGTATCAGCATGAATAGCAGTGCTCTCACTTGTTTTATGTCTTGGTGACTACTTATGTACTTCCTTAGAACTATCGGCTCTGCCAGTACTGTGCCAGCTTCCCGTAGTGACAGCTTCCTGTAGACTGAGTCATCCTTGAGTGACTCAGTGACAGCTTCCTGTTGGCTGCGTCACCGGTCTGGCCTGTACCCTGTTAGGTTCCTGGCTGCCGCCCCTTTCTCCACTGGTGCCCCTTAATGGGTCTCCTGTGCTTGTAACTTACTCTCGTCTCCGCATTTATAGATTGGCGTGTCTGCCCACACTTTGTCCACTCTCCGGAGTGTTATCCAAGCTGATAGGTTATACGGTCCTTCATTTACTACCACTGCTTTACGATGCAACTTCCGCGAGGACCTCCCGCTAATTTTGAGAAACTCCATGACATGGATGGTCTTTCCTGGACGCGCGGGATGCGCAGTATCATTCTCAGCGATGGCTGCGACCGGTCCTTCCAACGGAGGACCCGGCTCCTCTTGATGATTGGCTAAATGTTTGTGCGCCAGCGGCCTCTGCTAACGGTCATGAGAGTCCTTCCGCCATCGTGGAAGTAACCCCCCCCGGTCATTCCTCCATCTTCTCTTCCTTTTCCTCCCCTGCCGTCTGTCGCCTCCTCCCGTCTGTCGTAGATGACTGTGACGTGCAGACTCACGTCGGCGACTAGCCTGGACATCGGTGGAGATACCCCGTCTTCGTCTGCTCGCGTCCTTGACGTCGCTAACCTTTCTCCGGTGTTTGAGGCTCTGCCTGCATACCGGAGGTTGCCAAGCCGACCAAGCTCCCTGCTGATGTCTACGTCGTCTGTGCCCCCTTTGCTCTGCCCAGCCGACGGTCGGCTACTGGCATGAGCTTGCGCTCTAGCGGCTCTGTGCTACCTTCTGGAGAATTTTTTCGATCAAGCTGGCGGATCGCCGGCACTGCCGTAGGGTTCGCCAGAGGAGGACGACCTACGCGTCTGGACATGGAGATTCTGGAGGTGGTAGGAAGCAGGGGGGTATGGTCAGCACCACTACGGGTGCTGCTCCCTCTACCCCCCAACCGGGTGAGTCGAGCGATAGAGGGGGGGACTTGGGATTGACTGATCATCGACGGCGGAATATTAGGACCTTTACATGCCTAGGCTCTGCTTTTCGCATCCTAGCGATAAATTTTCGAATTCTGCCCTTGCGATTTGCGATTTTCTGCCATTGGTGCGATTTTCTGCACCAGGTGCGACTTGCTGCACTGTCATTCTCGTCTCCTTTTTCCCATACCTCTAATCTCGACTTCGACCTAACGCTTCCCCACCTTCTGTGATCCCAGGTCTCGCAGCGCCGGACTTCGCCCATGCTACAGGCCGAAGTGGACGCCGTCCTGGCCCTAGTCCAGCGGCCGTGGAGGATCTTTGGCATGAAATCTTGGTGGATATTTTTCTCTCTTAGGCTCCTTGTGACCCCTGGGTGCGTTCCGTGGTTCGACAGAGGTTGCTACTTTGTCTTCCCGTGCCCCTGGTTCCCCCCTTAGGTGTATGCCTTAGCTACGTTAGTTTGGGTTCAAGTGTTTGAGTTCTGATAGGGCTTAGGAATTTTTAGTTAAGTGGTATAGAGGCATGGTTGATCTCGATTAGTTGGGGCATGCATGAGTTGTTGATGATGACACTGCTCAGCATGGTGCTAGTGTGTTATCTTCGCAATCGCGTGTTCATCTAGGGAGACAAGACTCCTTCGGAGCTTTTCTTTGGGGTTGCACCTGATGTGTCGTTGTTGCGTTTGTTTGGTTGCCCTTGCTATGTCACCTTAGTATTGGGAAGTCACGCAACAAGCTAGTTAAAAAGGCATTATTTGGTAGACTGGTTGTTATTCCCTGGTGAGTAAGGGTTATTATATTTGGGTTCCGATGTTGCGCCAGGTCGTAGAGAGTAGTGATGCACTCTCTATCTCCAGTTCAGTTCTAAACTGTCTTCCTGGGCTCTTCCATTAGTATGGGTCCCCGTGCCCGCTTGCATCCCTCCTGTCATCAAACGGTGATATGTTACGTGGCGCCGGTAATTCCCTACGCCCTTTAACAACCCCAATTGTTGTTGGCTGGCCTGGCTGGGATGTATCATTGTTGCATTCTAGACCAGGGCCTGATCTTGCTGTATTGTGTGTGAAGTTTTAGGGCGGGTGGGAGTTGTATATCCAAACTATAATCTTAGCCGAATCTCAGGGGGTTACCAGGCCCTCCTCTGTGCCACGTTTTATCGGTGAAGCTTTAGGATTTAGACAGCCTTCGATCATAGTGGTACCTGGATCAGGTCCATTGCCTAATAGTCGCCAACCTCCGACCACCTCGGATGGCTCGCGGGTGTCGATAATTCCTTCGCCTCCTGTCATCCCTGGTGGATTATTCGGGTCAAGCCCATGTGATGATGTAGCCGTTGCCGAATGTGTAAGTGATGATCTTGAACACTGGTCTAGTTTGATACTGCGTATGGCTGGGGTGTTACAGTCAACCCAGGATTCATTGTTTTAGGTGCTGCTGGTTCTCATACGTAGGTTAACATGGCCCTATGTGTGGGTGCCTATTCCTCAGCACCGCCTAGACTGTCTTATAGGGTAGTCTAGATTGGTGGAGCGTTACGACGCTTTGTTTAGGCAGCTTCCTTTCAGCTGTCTTTCTTGGTTTTGGTGGAAGGTGGTAATTAATTCAGACCACCGTTATAGCGTCTTGATGGTTTCTGACTCTTAGTTCCATAGGCAGATGGTTCAAACGGTGGAGCTCATCATAGATTAGCTATTTCTTTTTACTCCACACTGTTTTTAGATCACCCGCCCCTTACGTGATTAGAACTTTTTGTGGAGTGTAGTAGTTATTTCCCTTTGGATTTTACTGTACTTTGGTGGGCTGGGTCATCTTGCAGTTGTACTTGCAGATGTCCTTGCAGTTGTACTTGCAGATGTACCGCCGCTCACCTCTTTCTTGTTCTTCCGAGTGTATTTCAAGCGCCCTTTCATTCCTTCCTTTGCAGTAAATTCTTTGAAGTCCTTTTTTATGCGTTTACTATTTTTCACGTGGACAATGGGTTTTCTGTACTGTGTTTGTACGTCTAAACTTCTATTGTTCATTGGACTTTGTTTCCTTTGTTGGTTACGAGTTCCTTGAAGTTTAACTTCGCATCCTTTGGATTTTCAGTTGCTGCAGGTTTGGTTTGCTTTTGGTTAGGCGCTTGGTTTGTCTTGAGTGCATGAGTTCTTTGCGGTGCGATACCCACCTCCTAGAATGTTTTAGTTAGTGCCGTAACTGGGGATTTATGATAATTAACTTTCATAAATCTTCTTACTTCCATCTTTGAGTAAGAAACCAGTTCATCATGGTTTTTTCATCCCACCTAGTCATGAATTCTATGCCAAGAATAGTTTTTTAAGGTAGTGGATTTTTCCATCGACTTTATTTTTCCATCGTAGTCTTTAGTGTCCTCTTGTCTGCGTCCTTTAGGCTTTGATTCTCTCGTGTGCTGCTCTCACACGATATTTCAATCCGTCTCTTTGGTTATCATTGATTGGCGTTAGGTTCCTATTCCCGGATCGGGTTTTCTATACCGTTGTTCCCCAACTTTGATATACGATTTTTTCAGTCTTCTCTTTAGGTTAAGTTCTCGGTTCTTTCAGTCACCGTTGTTCCCCTTCCTTTGGTATTGGGATTGATTTCTGTTTGGCCTCCCTGTGATTTTCTGGTTTGGTGCCTACTATTCTGGATGAATAGTATTTTTGCGCTTACCATGGATGGTTACATTTCCATTTTGGTCTCAGCTCAGCTCGGTATGACCCAAGTTTTTTGCTGCTACATTTTCGGAGTACTACAGTGGTTTTTGGTTCATCCTTTCTCATCCTTTTATTTTAGACAAGGCTTTCTTCTGGTTTCCTGTTTTTTCCGCCGTTCCTTAATAATTTTTGTTTGCTACCAGTTAATGGTTCTATGTCCCCAGTGCCATAGGTGGAGTACTAGTATTGTATGTCACCTGCGTCATAGGTGGAGTATCAGTATGAATAGCAGTGCTCTCACTTGTTTTATGTCTTGGTGACTACTTATGTACTTCCTTAGAACTATCGGCTCTGCCAGTACTGTGCCAGCTTCCCGTAGTGACAGCTTCCTGTAGACTGAGTCATCCTTGAGTGACTCAGTGACAGCTTCCTGTTGGCTGCGTCACCGGTCTGGCCTGTACCCTGTTAGGTTCCTGGCTGCCGCCCCTTTCTCCACTGGTGCCCCTTAATGGGTCTCCTGTGCTTGTAACTTACTCTCGTCTCCGCATTTATAGATTGGCGTGTCTGCCCACACTTTGTCCACTCTCCGGAGTGTTATCCAAGCTGATACTCTGCATATAACTCCGGAATCAAAAGGTTCCGGTCCCTTTGCTGCTAGATTGGCCTTTTGCTTTAACGGTATTCCGAGCAAAGGACATTTTGACTGTTGTCGTGCGGAACTCAACATTTGAAAGGATTGAGTAAGCCTCTCCAAACCTGTGACATTAACCTCCCCCGTCGGGAACACCTTTTTGTGCACAACCATCATCCGCATCCATCCATAGTCTAAGAGCGAAATGTAGCAAAACGCCCAAGTGCCTAAGACACTATTTCACGGGTTTGGATGCTTATATGTTTCCAAATGGATCGTTTAAGAACATTCATATTCACAAACACATGTTTACGCTTATGTTGGTATACTTATCTTTCGCAATGTTAGCTCGTGGCACCCTTAAGTTGAATCCTTACTTGTGAATTGTTACATGTTGGCCCAAGATACCCCAAATTGTGTTGCCTGTTTGACTTGTGATGCTGATGTTTGATCTGATGATAATGTGCTCGACATAAATAAGATGCACAATTGCTACATGATATACTCTGTGTCCCCTTGCATGGAGTAAGAAGAGTGCAACACCGACAAATTAGCGATGTTGTATTATATTTACACCGCAAGCTAAATTACTATGCTTATATCTTGCTCAAACAACTCCATTTAAGTGCTACGGATAATAGAAAGTCCCAAGGAACCCGAATTTCAACATAATAGTGAAGTTCAGGGCTTCGTGGTGTGTAAAAGTGCGATTTTCAGAAAACGTATTATTTTGTCCGAGGCAGATTCGAACTGCCGACCTCTAGATTACATGGTTGCCTCTATAGTCTAAGAGCGAAATGTAGCAAAACGCCCATGTGCCTAAGACACTATTTCACGGATTTGGATGCTTATATGTTTCCAAATGGATCGTTTAAGAACATTCATATTCGCAAACACATGTTTACGCTTATGTTGGTATACTTATCTTTCGCAATGTTAGCTCGTGGCACACTTAAGTCGAATCCTTACTTGTGAATTGTTACATTTTGGCCCAAGATACCCCAAATTGTGTTGCCTGTTTGACTTGTGATGCTGATGTTTGATCTGATGATAATGTGCTCGAAATAAATAAGATTCAAAATTGCTACAAGATATACTCTATGTCCCCTTGCATGGAGTAAGAAGAGTGCAACACCGACAAATTAGCGATTTTGTATTATATTTACACCGCAAGCTAAATTACTATGCTCATATCTTGCTCAAACAACTCCATTGCTATGGTGCTCAAGTGCTATGGATAAAGAAATGCCCAAGGAACCCGAATTTCAACATAATAGTGAAGTTCAGGGCTTCGTGGTGTGTAAAAGTGCGATTTTCAGAAAACGTATTATTTTGTCCGAGGCAGATTCGAACTGCCGACCTCTAGATTACATGGTAGCCTCTATAGTCTAAGAGCGAAATGTAGAAAAACGCCCAAGTGCCTAAGACACTATTTCACGGCTTTGGATCCTTATATGTTTCCAAATGGATCGTTTAAAAACATTCATATTCGCAAACACATGTTTACGCTTATGTTGGTATACTTATCTTTCGCAATGTTAGCTCGTGGCACCCTTAAGTCGAATCCTTACTTGTGAATTGTTACATTTTGGCCCAAGATACCCCAAATTGTGTTGCCTGTTTGACTTGTGATGCTAATGTTTGATCTGATGATAATGTGCTCGAAATAAATAAGATGCACAATTGCTACAAGATATACTCTGTGTCCCCTTGCATGGAGTAAGAAGAGTGCAACACCGACAAATTAGCGATTTTGTATTATATTTACACCGCAAGCTAAATTACTATGCTTATATCTTGCTCAAACAACTCCATTTAAGTGCTACGGATGATATAAAGTCCCAAGGAACCCGAATTTCAACATAATAGTGAAGTTCAGGGCTTCGTGGTGTGTAAAAGTGCGATTTTCAGAAAACGTATTATTTTGTCCGAGGCAGATTCGAACTGCCGACCTCTAGATTACATGGTTGCCTCTATAGTCTAAGAGCGAAATGTAGCAAAACGCCCAAGTGCCTAAGACACTATTTCACGGATTTGGATGCTTATATGTTTCCAAATGGATCGTTTAAGAACATTCATATTCACAAACACATGTTTACGCTTATGTTGGTATACTTATCTTTCGCAATGTTAGCTCGTGGCACCCTTAAGTCGAATCCTTACTTGTGAATTGTTACATTTTGGCCCAAGATACCCCAAATTGTGTTGCCTGTTTGACTTGTGATGCTGATGTTTGATCTGATGATAATGTGCTCGAAATAAATAAGATGCACAATTGCTACATGATATACTCTGTGTCCCCTTGCATGGAGTAAGAAGAGTGCAACACCGACAAATTAGCGATTTTGTATTATATTTACACCGCAAGCTAAATTACTATGCTTATATCTTGCTCAAACAACTCCATTTAAGTGCTACGGATGATATAAAGTCCCAAGGAACCCGAATTTCAACATAATAGTGAAGTTCAGGGCTTCGTGGTGTGTAAAAGTGCGATTTTCAGAAAACGTATTATTTTGTCCGAGGCAGATTCGAACTGCCGACCTCTAGATTACATGGTTGCCTCTATAGTCTAAGAGCGAAATGTAGCAAAACGCCCAAGTGCCTAAGACACTATTTCACGGATTTGGATGCTTATATGTTTCCAAATGGATCGTTTAAGAACATTCATATTCGCAAACACATGTTTACGCTTATGTTGGTATACTTATCTTTCGCAATGTTAGCTCGTGGCACCCTTAAGTCGAATCCTTACTTGTGAATTGTTACATTTTGGCCCAAGATACCCCAAATTGTGTTGCCTGTTTGACTTGTGATGCTGATGTTTGATCTGATGATAATGTGCTCGAAATAAATAAGATGCACAATTGCTACATGATATACTCTGTGTCCCCTTGCATGGAGTAAGAAGAGTGCAACACCGACAAATTAGCGATTTTGTATTATATTTACACCGCAAGCTAAATTACTATGCTTATATCTTGCTCAAACAACTCCATTTAAGTGCTACGGCTATGATATAAAGTCCCAAGGAACCCGAATTTCAACATAATAGTGAAGTTCAGGGCTTCGTGGTGTGTAAAAGTGCGATTTTCAGAAAACGTATTATTTTGTCCGAGGCAGATTCGAACTGCCGACCTCTAGATTACATGGTTGCCTCTATAGTCTAAGAGCGAAATGTAGCAAAACGCCCAAGTGCCTAAGACACTATTTCACGGATTTGGATGCTTATATGTTTCCAAATGGATCGTTTAAGAACATTCATATTCACAAACACATGTTTACGCTTATGTTGGTATACTTATCTTTCGCAATGTTAGCTCGTGGCACCCTTAAGTCGAATCCTTACTTGTGAATTGTTACATTTTGGCCCAAGATACCCCAAATTGTGTTGCCTGTTTGACTTGTGATGCTGATGTTTGATCTGATGATAATGTGCTCGAAATAAATAAGATGCACAATTGCTACATGATATACTCTGTGTCCCCTTGCATGGAGTAAGAAGAGTGCAACACCGACAAATTAGCGATTTTGTATTATATTTACACCGCAAGCTAAATTACTATGCTTATATCTTGCTCAAACAACTCCATTTAAGTGCTACGGATGATATAAAGTCCCAAGGAACCCGAATTTCAACATAATAGTGAAGTTCAGGGCTTCGTGGTGTGTAAAAGTGCGATTTTCAGAAAACGTATTATTTTGTCCGAGGCAGATTCGAACTGCCGACCTCTAGATTACATGGTTGCCTCTATAGTCTAAGAGCGAAATGTAGCAAAACGCCCAAGTGCCTAAGACACTATTTCACGGATTTGGATGCTTATATGTTTCCAAATGGATCGTTTAAGAACATTCATATTCACAAACACATGTTTACGCTTATGTTGGTATACTTATCTTTCGCAATGTTAGCTCGTGGCACCCTTAAGTCGAATCCTTACTTGTGAATTGTTACATTTTGGCCCAAGATACCCCAAATTGTGTTGCCTGTTTGACTTGTGATGCTGATGTTTGATCTGATGATAATGTGCTCGAAATAAATAAGATGCACAATTGCTACATGATATACTCTGTGTCCCCTTGCATGGAGTAAGAAGAGTGCAACACCGACAAATTAGCGATTTTGTATTATATTTACACCGCAAGCTAAATTACTATGCTTATATCTTGCTCAAACAACTCCATTTAAGTGCTACGGATGATATAAAGTCCCAAGGAACCCGAATTTCAACATAATAGTGAAGTTCAGGGCTTCGTGGTGTGTAAAAGTGCGATTTTCAGAAAACGTATTATTTTGTCCGAGGCAGATTCGAACTGCCGACCTCTAGATTACATGGTTGCCTCTATAGTCTAAGAGCGAAATGTAGCAAAACGCCCAAGTGCCTAAGACACTATTTCACGGATTTGGATGCTTATATGTTTCCAAATGGATCGTTTAAGAACATTCATATTCACAAACACATGTTTACGCTTATGTTGGTATACTTATCTTTCGCAATGTTAGCTCGTGGCACCCTTAAGTCGAATCCTTACTTGTGAATTGTTACATTTTGGCCCAAGATAGCCCAAATTGTGTTGCCTGTTTGACTTGTGATGCTAATGTTTGATCTGATGATAATGTGCTCGAAATAAATAAGATGCACAATTGCTACATGATATACTCTATGTCCCCTTGCATGGAGTAAGAAGAGTGCAACACCGACAAATTAGCGATTTTGTATTATATTTACACCGCAAGCTAAATTACTATGCTTATATCTTGCTCAAACAACTCCATTTAAGTGCTACGGATGATATAAAGTCCCAAGGAACCCGAATTTCAACATAATAGTGAAGTTCAGGGCTTCGTGGTGTGTAAAAGTGCGATTTTCAGAAAACGTATTATTTTGTCCGAGGCAGATTCGAACTGCCGACCTCTAGATTACATGGTTGCCTCTATAGTCTAAGAGCGAAATGTAGCAAAACGCCCAAGTGCCTAAGACACTATTTCACGGATTTGGATGCTTATATGTTTCCAAATGGATCGTTTAAGAACATTCATATTCACAAACACATGTTTACGCTTATGTTGGTATACTTATCTTTCGCAATGTTAGCTCGTGGCACCCTTAAGTCGAATCCTTACTTGTGAATTGTTACATTTTGGCCCAAGATAGCCCCAAATTGTGTTGCCTGTTTGACTTGTGATGCTGATGTTTGATCTGATGATAATGTGCTCGAAATAAATAAGATGCACAATTGCTACATGATATACTCTGTGTCCCCTTGCATGGAGTAAGAAGAGTGCAACACCGACAAATTAGCGATTTTGTATTATATTTACACCGCAAGCTAAATTACTATGCTTATATCTTGCTCAAACAACTCCATTTAAGTGCTACGGATGATATAAAGTCCCAAGGAACCCGAATTTCAACATAATAGTGAAGTTCAGGGCTTCGTGGTGTGTAAAAGTGCGATTTTCAGAAAACGTATTATTTTGTCCGAGGCAGATTCGAACTGCCGACCTCTAGATTACATGGTTGCCTCTATAGTCTAAGAGCGAAATGTAGCAAAACGCCCAAGTGCCTAAGACACTATTTCACGGATTTGGATGCTTATATGTTTCCAAATGGATCGTTTAAGAACATTCATATTCACAAACACATGTTTACGCTTATGTTGGTATACTTATCTTTCGCAATGTTAGCTCGTGGCACCCTTAAGTCGAATCCTTACTTGTGAATTGTTACATTTTGGCCCAAGATACCCCAAATTGTGTTGCCTGTTTGACTTGTGATGCTAATGTTTGATCTGATGATAATGTGCTCGAAATAAATAAGATGCACAATTGCTACATGATATACTCTGTGTCCCCTTGCATGGAGTAAGAAGAGTGCAACACCGACAAATTAGCGATTTTGTATTATATTTACACCGCAAGCTAAATTACTATGCTTATATCTTGCTCAAACAACTCCATTTAAGTGCTACGGATGATATAAAGTCCCAAGGAACCCGAATTTCAACATAATAGTGAAGTTCAGGGCTTCGTGGTGTGTAAAAGTGCGATTTTCAGAAAACGTATTATTTTGTCCGAGGCAGATTCGAACTGCCGACCTCTAGATTACATGGTTGCCTCTATAGTCTAAGAGCGAAATGTAGCAAAACGCCCAAGTGCCTAAGACACTATTTCACGGATTTGGATGCTTATATGTTTCCAAATGGATCGTTTAAGAACATTCATATTCACAAACACATGTTTACGCTTATGTTGGTATACTTATCTTTCGCAATGTTAGCTCGTGGCACCCTTAAGTCGAATCCTTACTTGTGAATTGTTACATTTTGGCCCAAGATACCCCAAATTGTGTTGCCTGTTTGACTTGTGATGCTGATGTTTGATCTGATGATAATGTGCTCGAAATAAATAAGATGCACAATTGCTACATGATATACTCTGTGTCCCCTTGCATGGAGTAAGAAGAGTGCAACACCGACAAATTAGCGATTTTGTATTATATTTACACCGCAAGCTAAATTACTATGCTTATATCTTGCTCAAACAACTCCATTTAAGTGCTACGGATGATATAAAGTCCCAAGGAACCCGAATTTCAACATAATAGTGAAGTTCAGGGCTTCGTGGTGTGTAAAAGTGCGATTTTCAGAAAACGTATTATTTTGTCCGAGGCAGATTCGAACTGCCGACCTCTAGATTACATGGTTGCCTCTATAGTCTAAGAGCGAAATGTAGCAAAACGCCCAAGTGCCTAAGACACTATTTCACGGATTTGGATGCTTATATGTTTCCAAATGGATCGTTTAAGAACATTCATATTCACAAACACATGTTTACGCTTATGTTGGTATACTTATCTTTCGCAATGTTAGCTCGTGGCACCCTTAAGTCGAATCCTTACTTGTGAATTGTTACATTTTGGCCCAAGATACCCCAAATTGTGTTGCCTGTTTGACTTGTGATGCTGATGTTTGATCTGATGATAATGTGCTCGAAATAAATAAGATGCACAATTGCTACATGATATACTCTGTGTCCCCTTGCATGGAGTAAGAAGAGTGCAACACCGACAAATTAGCGATTTTGTATTATATTTACACCGCAAGCTAAATTACTATGCTTATATCTTGCTCAAACAACTCCATTTAAGTGCTACGGATGATATAAAGTCCCAAGGAACCCGAATTTCAACATAATAGTGAAGTTCAGGGCTTCGTGGTGTGTAAAAGTGCGATTTTCAGAAAACGTATTATTTTGTCCGAGGCAGATTCGAACTGCCGACCTCTAGATTACATGGTTGCCTCTATAGTCTAAGAGCGAAATGTAGCAAAACGCCCAAGTGCCTAAGACACTATTTCACGGATTTGGATGCTTATATGTTTCCAAATGGATCGTTTAAGAACATTCATATTCACAAACACATGTTTACGCTTATGTTGGTATACTTATCTTTCGCAATGTTAGCTCGTGGCACCCTTAAGTCGAATCCTTACTTGTGAATTGTTACATTTTGGCCCAAGATACCCCAAATTGTGTTGCCTGTTTGACTTGTGATGCTGAATGTTTGATCTGATGATAATGTGCTCGAAATAAATAAGATGCACAATTGCTACATGATATACTCTGTGTCCCCTTGCATGGAGTAAGAAGAGTGCAACACCGACAAATTAGCGATTTTGTATTATATTTACACCGCAAGCTAAATTACTATGCTTATATCTTGCTCAAACAACTCCATTTAAGTGCTACGGATGATATAAAGTCCCAAGGAACCCGAATTTCAACATAATAGTGAAGTTCAGGGCTTCGTGGTGTGTAAAAGTGCGATTTTCAGAAAACGTATTATTTTGTCCGAGGCAGATTCGAACTGCCGACCTCTAGATTACATGGTTGCCTCTATAGTCTAAGAGCGAAATGTAGCAAAACGCCCAAGTGCCTAAGACACTATTTCACGGATTTGGATGCTTATATGTTTCCAAATGGATCGTTTAAGAACATTCATATTCACAAACACATGTTTACGCTTATGTTGGTATACTTATCTTTCGCAATGTTAGCTCGTGGCACCCTTAAGTCGAATCCTTACTTGTGAATTGTTACATTTTGGCCCAAGATACCCCAAATTGTGTTGCCTGTTTGACTTGTGATGCTAATGTTTGATCTGATGATAATGTGCTCGAAATAAATAAGATGCACAATTGCTACATGATATACTCTGTGTCCCCTTGCATGGAGTAAGAAGAGTGCAACACCGACAAATTAGCGATTTTGTATTATATTTACACCGCAAGCTAAATTACTATGCTTATATCTTGCTCAAACAACTCCATTTAAGTGCTACGGATGATAATAAAGTCCCAAGGAACCCGAATTTCAACATAATAGTGAAGTTCAGGGCTTCGTGGTGTGTAAAAGTGCGATTTTCAGAAAACGTATTATTTTGTCCGAGGCAGATTCGAACTGCCGACCTCTAGATTACATGGTTGCCTCTATAGTCTAAGAGCGAAATGTAGCAAAACGCCCAAGTGCCTAAGACACTATTTCACGGATTTGGATGCTTATATGTTTCCAAATGGATCGTTTAAGAACATTCATATTCACAAACACATGTTTACGCTTATGTTGGTATACTTATCTTTCGCAATGTTAGCTCGTGGCACCCTTAAGTCGAATCCTTACTTGTGAATTGTTACATTTTGGCCCAAGATAGCCCAAATTGTGTTGCCTGTTTGACTTGTGATGCTGATGTTTGATCTGATGATAATGTGCTCGAAATAAATAAGATGCACAATTGCTACATGATATACTCTGTGTCCCCTTGCATGGAGTAAGAAGAGTGCAACACCGACAAATTAGCGATTTTGTATTATATTTACACCGCAAGCTAAATTACTATGCTTATATCTTGCTCAAACAACTCCATTTAAGTGCTACGGATGATATAAAGTCCCAAGGAACCCGAATTTCAACATAATAGTGAAGTTCAGGGCTTCGTGGTGTGTAAAAGTGCGATTTTCAGAAAACGTATTATTTTGTCCGAGGCAGATTCGAACTGCCGACCTCTAGATTACATGGTTGCCTCTATAGTCTAAGAGCGAAATGTAGCAAAACGCCCAAGTGCCTAAGACACTATTTCACGGATTTGGATGCTTATATGTTTCCAAATGGATCGTTTAAGAACATTCATATTCACAAACACATGTTTACGCTTATGTTGGTATACTTATCTTTCGCAATGTTAGCTCGTGGCACCCTTAAGTCGAATCCTTACTTGTGAATTGTTACATTTTGGCCCAAGATACCCCAAATTGTGTTGCCTGTTTGACTTGTGATGCTAATGTTTGATCTGATGATAATGTGCTCGAAATAAATAAGATGCACAATTGCTACATGATATACTCTGTGTCCCCTTGCATGGAGTAAGAAGAGTGCAACACCGACAAATTAGCGATTTTGTATTATATTTACACCGCAAGCTAAATTACTATGCTTATATCTTGCTCAAACAACTCCATTTAAGTGCTACGGATGATATAAAGTCCCAAGGAACCCGAATTTCAACATAATAGTGAAGTTCAGGGCTTCGTGGTGTGTAAAAGTGCGATTTTCAGAAAACGTATTATTTTGTCCGAGGCAGATTCGAACTGCCGACCTCTAGATTACATGGTTGCCTCTATAGTCTAAGAGCGAAATGTAGCAAAACGCCCAAGTGCCTAAGACACTATTTCACGGATTTGGATGCTTATATGTTTCCAAATGGATCGTTTAAGAACATTCATATTCACAAACACATGTTTACGCTTATGTTGGTATACTTATATCTTTCGCAATGTTAGCTCGTGGCACCCTTAAGTCGAATCCTTACTTGTGAATTGTTACATTTTGGCCCAAGATACCCCAAATTGTGTTGCCTGTTTGACTTGTGATGCTGATGTTTGATCTGATGATAATGTGCTCGAAATAAATAAGATGCACAATTGCTACATGATATACTCTGTGTCCCCTTGCATGGAGTAAGAAGAGTGCAACACCGACAAATTAGCGATTTTGTATTATATTTACACCGCAAGCTAAATTACTATGCTTATATCTTGCTCAAACAACTCCATTTAAGTGCTACGGATGATATAAAGTCCCAAGGAACCCGAATTTCAACATAATAGTGAAGTTCAGGGCTTCGTGGTGTGTAAAAGTGCGATTTTCAGAAAACGTATTATTTTGTCCGAGGCAGATTCGAACTGCCGACCTCTAGATTACATGGTTGCCTCTATAGTCTAAGAGCGAAATGTAGCAAAACGCCCAAGTGCCTAAGACACTATTTCACGGATTTGGATGCTTATATGTTTCCAAATGGATCGTTTAAGAACATTCATATTCACAAACACATGTTTACGCTTATGTTGGTATACTTATCTTTCGCAATGTTAGCTCGTGGCACCCTTAAGTCGAATCCTTACTTGTGAATTGTTACATTTTGGCCCAAGATACCCCAAATTGTGTTGCCTGTTTGACTTGTGATGCTGATGTTTGATCTGATGATAATGTGCTCGAAATAAATAAGATGCACAATTGCTACATGATATACTCTGTGTCCCCTTGCATGGAGTAAGAAGAGTGCAACACCGACAAATTAGCGATTTTGTATTATATTTACACCGCAAGCTAAATTACTATGCTTATATCTTGCTCAAACAACTCCATTTAAGTGCTACGGATGATATAAAGTCCCAAGGAACCCGAATTTCAACATAATAGTGAAGTTCAGGGCTTCGTGGTGTGTAAAAGTGCGATTTTCAGAAAACGTATTATTTTGTCCGAGGCAGATTCGAACTGCCGACCTCTAGATTACATGGTTGCCTCTATAGTCTAAGAGCGAAATGTAGCAAAACGCCCAAGTGCCTAAGACACTATTTCACGGATTTGGATGCTTATATGTTTCCAAATGGATCGTTTAAGAACATTCATATTCACAAACACATGTTTACGCTTATGTTGGTATACTTATCTTTCGCAATGTTAGCTCGTGGCACCCTTAAGTCGAATCCTTACTTGTGAATTGTTACATTTTGGCCCAAGATACCCCAAATTGTGTTGCCTGTTTGACTTGTGATGCTGATGTTTGATCTGATGATAATGTGCTCGAAATAAATAAGATGCACAATTGCTACATGATATACTCTGTGTCCCCTTGCATGGAGTAAGAAGAGTGCAACACCGACAAATTAGCGATTTTGTATTATATTTACACCGCAAGCTAAATTACTATGCTTATATCTTGCTCAAACAACTCCATTTAAGTGCTACGGATGATATAAAGTCCCAAGGAACCCGAATTTCAACATAATAGTGAAGTTCAGGGCTTCGTGGTGTGTAAAAGTGCGATTTTCAGAAAACGTATTATTTTGTCCGAGGCAGATTCGAACTGCCGACCTCTAGATTACATGGTTGCCTCTATAGTCTAAGAGCGAAATGTAGCAAAACGCCCAAGTGCCTAAGACACTATTTCACGGATTTGGATGCTTATATGTTTCCAAATGGATCGTTTAAGAACATTCATATTCACAAACACATGTTTACGCTTATGTTGGTATACTTATCTTTCGCAATGTTAGCTCGTGGCACCCTTAAGTCGAATCCTTACTTGTGAATTGTTACATTTTGGCCCAAGATAGCCCCAAATTGTGTTGCCTGTTTGACTTGTGATGCTGATGTTTGATCTGATGATAATGTGCTCGAAATAAATAAGATGCACAATTGCTACATGATATACTCTGTGTCCCCTTGCATGGAGTAAGAAGAGTGCAACACCGACAAATTAGCGATTTTGTATTATATTTACACCGCAAGCTAAATTACTATGCTTATATCTTGCTCAAACAACTCCATTTAAGTGCTACGGATGATATAAAGTCCCAAGGAACCCGAATTTCAACATAATAGTGAAGTTCAGGGCTTCGTGGTGTGTAAAAGTGCGATTTTCAGAAAACGTATTATTTTGTCCGAGGCAGATTCGAACTGCCGACCTCTAGATTACATGGTTGCCTCTATAGTCTAAGAGCGAAATGTAGCAAAACGCCCAAGTGCCTAAGACACTATTTCACGGATTTGGATGCTTATATGTTTCCAAATGGATCGTTTAAGAACATTCATATTCACAAACACATGTTTACGCTTATGTTGGTATACTTATCTTTCGCAATGTTAGCTCGTGGCACCCTTAAGTCGAATCCTTACTTGTGAATTGTTACATTTTGGCCCAAGATACCCCAAATTGTGTTGCCTGTTTGACTTGTGATGCTGAATGTTTGATCTGATGATAATGTGCTCGAAATAAATAAGATGCACAATTGCTACATGATATACTCTGTGTCCCCTTGCATGGAGTAAGAAGAGTGCAACACCGACAAATTAGCGATTTTGTATTATATTTACACCGCAAGCTAAATTACTATGCTTATATCTTGCTCAAACAACTCCATTTAAGTGCTACGGATGATATAAAGTCCCAAGGAACCCGAATTTCAACATAATAGTGAAGTTCAGGGCTTCGTGGTGTGTAAAAGTGCGATTTTCAGAAAACGTATTATTTTGTCCGAGGCAGATTCGAACTGCCGACCTCTAGATTACATGGTTGCCTCTATAGTCTAAGAGCGAAATGTAGCAAAACGCCCAAGTGCCTAAGACACTATTTCACGGATTTGGATGCTTATATGTTTCCAAATGGATCGTTTAAGAACATTCATATTCACAAACACATGTTTACGCTTATGTTGGTATACTTATCTTTCGCAATGTTAGCTCGTGGCACCCTTAAGTCGAATCCTTACTTGTGAATTGTTACATTTTGGCCCAAGATAGCCCCAAATTGTGTTGCCTGTTTGACTTGTGATGCTGATGTTTGATCTGATGATAATGTGCTCGAAATAAATAAGATGCACAATTGCTACATGATATACTCTGTGTCCCCTTGCATGGAGTAAGAAGAGTGCAACACCGACAAATTAGCGATTTTGTATTATATTTACACCGCAAGCTAAATTACTATGCTTATATCTTGCTCAAACAACTCCATTTAAGTGCTACGGATGATATAAAGTCCCAAGGAACCCGAATTTCAACATAATAGTGAAGTTCAGGGCTTCGTGGTGTGTAAAAGTGCGATTTTCAGAAAACGTATTATTTTGTCCGAGGCAGATTCGAACTGCCGACCTCTAGATTACATGGTTGCCTCTATAGTCTAAGAGCGAAATGTAGCAAAACGCCCAAGTGCCTAAGACACTATTTCACGGATTTGGATGCTTATATGTTTCCAAATGGATCGTTTAAGAACATTCATATTCACAAACACATGTTTACGCTTATGTTGGTATACTTATCTTTCGCAATGTTAGCTCGTGGCACCCTTAAGTCGAATCCTTACTTGTGAATTGTTACATTTTGGCCCAAGATACCCCAAATTGTGTTGCCTGTTTGACTTGTGATGCTAATGTTTGATCTGATGATAATGTGCTCGAAATAAATAAGATGCACAATTGCTACATGATATACTCTGTGTCCCCTTGCATGGAGTAAGAAGAGTGCAACACCGACAAATTAGCGATTTTGTATTATATTTACACCGCAAGCTAAATTACTATGCTTATATCTTGCTCAAACAACTCCATTTAAGTGCTACGGATGATATAAAGTCCCAAGGAACCCGAATTTCAACATAATAGTGAAGTTCAGGGCTTCGTGGTGTGTAAAAGTGCGATTTTCAGAAAACGTATTATTTTGTCCGAGGCAGATTCGAACTGCCGACCTCTAGATTACATGGTTGCCTCTATAGTCTAAGAGCGAAATGTAGCAAAACGCCCAAGTGCCTAAGACACTATTTCACGGATTTGGATGCTTATATGTTTCCAAATGGATCGTTTAAGAACATTCATATTCACAAACACATGTTTACGCTTATGTTGGTATACTTATCTTTCGCAATGTTAGCTCGTGGCACCCTTAAGTCGAATCCTTACTTGTGAATTGTTACATTTTGGCCCAAGATACCCCAAATTGTGTTGCCTGTTTGACTTGTGATGCTGATGTTTGATCTGATGATAATGTGCTCGAAATAAATAAGATGCACAATTGCTACATGATATACTCTGTGTCCCCTTGCATGGAGTAAGAAGAGTGCAACACCGACAAATTAGCGATTTTGTATTATATTTACACCGCAAGCTAAATTACTATGCTTATATCTTGCTCAAACAACTCCATTTAAGTGCTACGGATGATATAAAGTCCCAAGGAACCCGAATTTCAACATAATAGTGAAGTTCAGGGCTTCGTGGTGTGTAAAAGTGCGATTTTCAGAAAACGTATTATTTTGTCCGAGGCAGATTCGAACTGCCGACCTCTAGATTACATGGTTGCCTCTATAGTCTAAGAGCGAAATGTAGCAAAACGCCCAAGTGCCTAAGACACTATTTCACGGATTTGGATGCTTATATGTTTCCAAATGGATCGTTTAAGAACATTCATATTCACAAACACATGTTTACGCTTATGTTGGTATACTTATCTTTCGCAATGTTAGCTCGTGGCACCCTTAAGTCGAATCCTTACTTGTGAATTGTTACATTTTGGCCCAAGATACCCCAAATTGTGTTGCCTGTTTGACTTGTGATGCTGATGTTTGATCTGATGATAATGTGCTCGAAATAAATAAGATGCACAATTGCTACATGATATACTCTGTGTCCCCTTGCATGGAGTAAGAAGAGTGCAACACCGACAAATTAGCGATTTTGTATTATATTTACACCGCAAGCTAAATTACTATGCTTATATCTTGCTCAAACAACTCCATTTAAGTGCTACGGATGATATAAAGTCCCAAGGAACCCGAATTTCAACATAATAGTGAAGTTCAGGGCTTCGTGGTGTGTAAAAGTGCGATTTTCAGAAAACGTATTATTTTGTCCGAGGCAGATTCGAACTGCCGACCTCTAGATTACATGGTTGCCTCTATAGTCTAAGAGCGAAATGTAGCAAAACGCCCAAGTGCCTAAGACACTATTTCACGGATTTGGATGCTTATATGTTTCCAAATGGATCGTTTAAGAACATTCATATTCACAAACACATGTTTACGCTTATGTTGGTATACTTATCTTTCGCAATGTTAGCTCGTGGCACCCTTAAGTCGAATCCTTACTTGTGAATTGTTACATTTTGGCCCAAGATACCCCAAATTGTGTTGCCTGTTTGACTTGTGATGCTGATGTTTGATCTGATGATAATGTGCTCGAAATAAATAAGATGCACAATTGCTACATGATATACTCTGTGTCCCCTTGCATGGAGTAAGAAGAGTGCAACACCGACAAATTAGCGATTTTGTATTATATTTACACCGCAAGCTAAATTACTATGCTTATATCTTGCTCAAACAACTCCATTTAAGTGCTACGGATGATATAAAGTCCCAAGGAACCCGAATTTCAACATAATAGTGAAGTTCAGGGCTTCGTGGTGTGTAAAAGTGCGATTTTCAGAAAACGTATTATTTTGTCCGAGGCAGATTCGAACTGCCGACCTCTAGATTACATGGTTGCCTCTATAGTCTAAGAGCGAAATGTAGCAAAACGCCCAAGTGCCTAAGACACTATTTCACGGATTTGGATGCTTATATGTTTCCAAATGGATCGTTTAAGAACATTCATATTCACAAACACATGTTTACGCTTATGTTGGTATACTTATCTTTCGCAATGTTAGCTCGTGGCACCCTTAAGTCGAATCCTTACTTGTGAATTGTTACATTTTGGCCCAAGATACCCCAAATTGTGTTGCCTGTTTGACTTGTGATGCTAATGTTTGATCTGATGATAATGTGCTCCGTATAAATAAGATGCACAATTGCTACATGATATACTCTGTGTCCCCTTGCATGGAGTAAGAAGAGTGCAACACCGACAAATTAGCGATTTTGTATTATATTTACACCGCAAGCTAAATTACTATGCTTATATCTTGCTCAAACAACTCCATTTAAGTGCTACGGATGATATAAAGTCCCAAGGAACCCGAATTTCAACATAATAGTGAAGTTCAGGGCTTCGTGGTGTGTAAAAGTGCGATTTTCAGAAAACGTATTATTTTGTCCGAGGCAGATTCGAACTGCCGACCTCTAGATTACATGGTTGCCTCTATAGTCTAAGAGCGAAATGTAGCAAAACGCCCAAGTGCCTAAGACACTATTTCACGGATTTGGATGCTTATATGTTTCCAAATGGATCGTTTAAGAACATTCATATTCACAAACACATGTTTACGCTTATGTTGGTATACTTATCTTTCGCAATGTTAGCTCGTGGCACCCTTAAGTCGAATCCTTACTTGTGAATTGTTACATTTTGGCCCAAGATAGCCCAAATTGTGTTGCCTGTTTGACTTGTGATGCTGATGTTTGATCTGATGATAATGTGCTCGAAATAAATAAGATGCACAATTGCTACATGATATACTCTGTGTCCCCTTGCATGGAGTAAGAAGAGTGCAACACCGACAAATTAGCGATTTTGTATTATATTTACACCGCAAGCTAAATTACTATGCTTATATCTTGCTCAAACAACTCCATTTAAGTGCTACGGATGATATAAAGTCCCAAGGAACCCGAATTTCAACATAATAGTGAAGTTCAGGGCTTCGTGGTGTGTAAAAGTGCGATTTTCAGAAAACGTATTATTTTGTCCGAGGCAGATTCGAACTGCCGACCTCTAGATTACATGGTTGCCTCTATAGTCTAAGAGCGAAATGTAGCAAAACGCCCAAGTGCCTAAGACACTATTTCACGGATTTGGATGCTTATATGTTTCCAAATGGATCGTTTAAGAACATTCATATTCACAAACACATGTTTACGCTTATGTTGGTATACTTATCTTTCGCAATGTTAGCTCGTGGCACCCTTAAGTCGAATCCTTACTTGTGAATTGTTACATTTTGGCCACCAAGATACCCACATTGTGTGGCCTGTTGGACCCTTGTGATTGCTACGTTTGACTGAGAAATGTGCCTCGAAAGAAAATAAGTAGATGAACAATTGCTAAAAGATTCGACATGGAGATCGTGAAATCCTGTGAATGCGTACGTGAGGATAGTAGGAAAGTCGGGCAGCGTAGGAAAAGGCAAGGGATACTTCGATGGGCCTATGTAGAAAGAGGTGGTCCTTGTTGTTTTTGGTCATTTTAGTCGAACAAAACACTCGAACAAATAG
>JACBWV010000266.1:0-15783 GCA_013435795.1 Chlamydomonas sp. ICE-L | reverse complement strand
GCTTTTTGTTTGTTACAGAAGCTACCTAAACGAAACAGATTTGTTGTTGGTTACACAGAAAGCTTCCTAAACCGAAACAGCTTTTTGGTTTTGTTACAGAAGCTACCTAAACAGAACCGCTTTTGTTTGGTTAACAGAAGCTACCTAAACAGAAACAGCTTTTTGTTTGTTTAACAGATCTCCTAAACAGAACAGCTTTTTGTTTGGTTACAGAACTACCTAACAGAAACAGCTTTTTCTTGGTTAACAGAAGCTACTTACACATAACAAGCTTTTTTGTTGGTTAACAGAAGCTACTAATAGAAACAGCTTTTTTGTTGGTTAACAGAAGCGACCTAAAGAAGCAGCTTTTTGTTTGGTTACGAAGCGGCCTAACCGAAACAAAGTCTGTTTGTTTGGTTAACAGAAGCTACCTAACCGCCTCCCTTTTTTGTTTGGTTCACAGAATCTACCTAAACAGAAACAGCTTTTTGTCTGGTTCACAGAAGCTACCTACCAAACAAGCTTTTGTTTGGGTTAACAGAAGCTACCTAAACAGAAACAGCTTTTTGTTTGGTTAACAGAAGCTACCTTAAAAGAAACAGCTTTTTGTTTGGTTAACAGAAGCTTCCTAAACAGAAACAGCTTTTTGTTTGGTTAACAGAAGCTACCTAACAAAACAGCTTTTGTTTTGTTAAACAGAAGCGCCCAACAGAAACAGCTTTTTTTGTTTAACAGAATCTCCTACCAGAACAGCTTTTTGTTTGGTTAACAGAACTACCTAAACAAAACGCCTAATTTTTTATTTTTGGTAATAACATAAGCTACTATAAACATAACAGCTTTTTGTTTGATTACAGAAGCACCTAACAGAAACGCTTTTGTTTGGTTAACAGAAGCTACCTAAACAGAAACAGCTTTTTGTTTGGTTAACAGAAGCTTCCTAAACAGAAACAGCTTTTTGTTTGGTTAACAGAAGCTACCTAAACAGAAACAGCTTTTTGTTTGGTTAACAGATCTACCTAAACAGAAACAGCTTTTTGTTTGGTTAACATAAGCTTCCTAAACCGGAACAGGCTGTATTGTTTGGTTCCAGAAGCTACCTAAACGAAACAGCTTTTTTTGTTTTGGTTAACAGAAGCCCTAGCGAAAGCAAGCTTTTTGTTTGGTTTAATCAAAGCTTCCAAAACAGAAACAAGCTTTTTGTTTGGGTTAACATAAGCTACTAATAGGAACACTTTTTGTTTGTTAGCAGAATCTACCTAAACAGAAACAGCTTTTTGTTTGGTTGCACAGCAGCTACCTAACAGAAACAGCTTTTTTGTTTGATTACCAGAAGCTACTAAACAAACAGCTTTTTTGTTGGTGGTTTAACCTACTACCCTTAAAAGAACAGCTTTTTGTTTTGGGTTAACAGAAGCTACCTAACAGAAACAGCTTTTTGTTTGGTTAACAGAAGCTACCTAAACAGAAACAGCTTTTTGTTTGGTTAACAGAAGCTACCTAAACAGGAACAGCTTTTTGTTTGGTTAACAGAATCTACCTAAACAGAAACAGCTTTTTGTTTGGTTAACAGAAGCTACCTAAACAGAATCAGCTTTTTGTTTGGTTAACAGAAGCTACCTAAACAGAAACAGCTTTTTGTTTGGTTAACAGAAGCTTCCTAAACAGGAACAGCTTTTTGTTGGTGAACCAAAGCTACCTTCAAGCAACAGATTTTGATTTGGTAATCAGAAGCTTCCAAACTAAACAGCTTTTGTTTGGTTTTTTTTTTTTTTTTTAAACAGAAGCTAACCCTAAACAGAAACGCTTTTTGTTTTGTTAACAAAGCTACTAAACAGAAACAGCTTTTTTTTGTTTACAAGAATCTACCTAAACAGGAAACAAGCTTTTTGTTTGTTAACAGAACACCTAACAGAAACTAGCTTTTTATTTGGTTAACAAAGCTACTTAGACATAACAAGCTTTTTTTGTTTGGTTAACAGAGCTACCTAAACAGACGATTTGTTTGGTTAACAGCAGCTACCTAAACATAACAGCTGTTTGTTTGGTTAACAGAAGCTACTAAACAGAAACAGCTGTTTTTGTTTGGTTAAAACAGCATCTACCAACAGAATAGCTTTTTGTTGGTTAACGAAGCTTCCTAAACATTAACAGCGTCTTGTTTGGTTAACAGAATCTACCTAACCAGGAACGCTTTTTGTTTGTCACAGAAGCTAACCTAACAGAAACAGCTTTTTGTTTGGTTAACGAAGCTTCCTAAAAAAACCGAAACAGCTTTTTGTTTGGTTAACAGAAGCTACCTAAATAGGAACAGCTTTTTGTTTGGTTAGCAGAATCTACCTAAACAGAAACAGCTTTTTGTTTGGTTAACAGAAGCTACCTAAACAGAAACAGCTTTTTGTTTGGTTAACAGAAGCTACCTAAACAGAAACAGCTTTTTGTTTGGTTAACAGAAGCTACCTTAAAAGAAACAGCTTTTTGTTTGGTTAACAGAAGCTTCCTAAACAGAAACAGCTTTTTGTTTGGTTAACAGAAGCTACCTAAACAGAAACAGCTTTTTGTTTGGTTAACAGAAGCTACCTAAACAGAAACAGCTTTTTGTTTGGTTAACAGAAGCTACCTAAACAGAAACAGCTTTTTGTTTGGTTAACAGAGCTTCTAAACAGAAACAGCTTTTTGTTTTGGTTACCAGAGCTCCCTAAACAGAACACTTTTTGTTTGGTAACATAAGCTACCTAAACAGGAACCCGCTGTTTTTTTGGTTAACAGAATCTACCTAAACAGAAACAGCTTTTTGTTTGGTTAACAGAAGCTACCTAAACAGAAGCAGCTTTTTGTTTGGTTAACAGAAGCTACCTAAACAGAAACAGCTTTTTGTTTGGTTAACAGAAGCTTCCTAAACAGGAACAGCTTTTTGTTTGGTTAACCAAAGCTACCTTCAAAGAAACAGATTTTTGTTTGGTTAACTAGCTTCCTAAAACAGAACAACTTTTTGTTTGTTAACGAAGTCTACCTAAAGCAGAACAGGTTTGTTTCGGTTTAACAGAAGCTACCTAAACAGAAACAGCTTTTTGATTTGGTTAACGAAGCTCCTAAACCGAAACAGCTTTGTGTTTGGTTCACAGAGCTACCTAAACAGAAACACTTTTGTTTGGTTACAGAAAGCTACCTAAACAGAACAGCTTTTTGGTTTGGTTAACAAATCTACCTAAACAGAACCAATCTTTTTGTTGGTTAACATAAGCTACCTAAACAAAACAGCTTTTTATTGGTTAACAAAGCTACTTAAAAACATCACAGCACAGAAAGAAACAGCTTTTTGTTTGGTTAACAGAATCTACCTAAACAGAAACAGCTTTTTGTTTGGTTAACAGAAGCTTCCTAAACAGGAACAGCGTATTGTTTGGTTAACAGAAGCTACCTAAACAGAAACAGCTTTTTGTTTGGTTAACAGAAGCTACCTAAGCAGAAACAGCTTTTTGTTTGGTTAACAGAAGCTTCCAAAACAGAAGTAAACAGCTTTGTGTTGGTTAAACAGAAAGCTACCTAATAGGAACAGCTTTTTGTTGGTAGCAGAATCTAAGTAAAACAGAAAGCAGCTTTTTGTTTGGTTAACAGAAGCTACCTAAACAAAAACAGCTTTTTGTTTGATAACAGAAGTACCTAAACAGAAACAGCTTTGTTTGGTTAACAGAAATCGACCTACAAGAAACAAGCTTTGTTTGGTTCAACAGAAGCTCCTAACAGAAACAGCTTAGTTTGGTGTTTAACAGAAGTAACCTAAAAACAAGAAACAGCTTTTTATTTGGTTAACAGAAGCTACTTAACATAACAGCTTTTGTTTGGTTGAACAGAAGCTACCTAATAGTAGAAAACACAGGCCTTTGGTTTGGTTAACAGAAGCTACCTAAACAGAAACAGCTTTTTGTTTGGTTAACAGAAGCTTCCTAAACAGAAACAGCTTTTTGTTTGGTTAACAGAAGCTACCTAAACAGAATCAGCTTTTTGTTTGGTTAACAGAATCTACCTAAACAGAAACAGCTTTTTGTTTGGTTAACAGAAGCTACCTAAACAGAAACAGCTTTTTGTTTGGTTAACAGAAGCTACCTAAACAGAAACAGCTTTTTGTTTGGTTAACAGAAGCTACCTTAAAAGAATCAGCTTTTTTTGAGTTGGAAACAGAAGCTTCATAAACAGAAAAAGCTTTTTGTTTGAGTTAAACAGAAGCTACCTAAACAGAAACAGCTTTTGTTTGGTAACAGAACTACCTAAACCAGAAACAGCTTTTTGTGGTTTAACAAATGACCAAAAGAAACAGCTTTTTGTTTGTGTTAACATGAAGACCTAAACAGAAACAGCTTTTATTTGGTTAACAGAAGCTACTTAAACATAACAGCTTTTGTTTGGTTAACAGAAGCTACCTAAACAGAAACAGCTTTTGTTGGTTTAACAGAAGCTACCTAAACAGAAACAGCTTTTTGTTTGGTTAACAGAAGCTTCCTAAAACAGAAAACAAGCTTTTTTGTTTGGTTAAACAGAAGCTACCTAAACGAAAACAGCTTTTTTGTTTGGTTAAAGAATCTACCTAAAACAGAAAAGCTTTGTTTGGTAACAGAAGCTTCATAAACAGGAAAAAGGCGAGTGTTGGTTAAAAGAGCTACCTAACAGAAACAGCTTTTTGTTGGTTAACAAGAAGCTACTAACAGAAACAGCTTGTTGGTGGTAACAGAGCGTTCAAAACAGAAAAGAAACAGTGTTTGTTTGTGTTAAAGAAGCTACCTAAATAGGACAGCTTTTGTTGGTTAGAGAATCTACGAAACAGAGAGCTTTTTGTTGCGTTAAACAGAAGCTAGCTACCTAAACAGAAACAGCGTGTTGTTGATTAACAGAAGCTACCTAAACAAGAAAAAACAGCTTTTGTTTGGTTAACAGAATCTACCTTAAAAGAAACAGCTTTGTTTGGTAACAGAAGCTTCATAAACAGAAACAGTTTTGGTTGGTAAACAGAAGCTACCTAAACAGGAACAGCTTTTGTTTGGTTAACAGAAGCTTCCAAACCGGAACAGCGTTTTGTTTTGGTTAACAGAATATACCTAAAGAAACAGTTTTTGTTTGGTTAACAGAAGCTACTAACAACAGAAGAAGCTTTTGTTTGGTAACGAAGCTACTAAACAGAAAAAGATTTTTTTGGTTAACAGAAGAGAAGCTTCCTAAACAGGAACAGCTTTTTGTTTGGTTAACCAAAGCTACCTTCAAAGAAAAAGCTTTTTGTTTGGTTAACAGAAGCTTCAAACAGCAAACAGTGTGTGTTGGTTCAAAAGAAGAACTACCTAAACCGAAACAGCTTTTTTGTTTGGTTAAAGAAGAAGCTACCTAAACAGAAACAGATTTTTGTTGTTTTAACAGGAATCTACTAAACAAGAAACCGCTTTTTGTTCTTTGGTAAACAGGAAGCTACCTAAAACAGAAACATGCTTTTTATTGGTAACAGAAGCTACTTAAAATAACAGCTTTTTGTTGGTTTCTTTGGTTAACAGAAAGAAGCACCTAAACAGAAACAGCTTTTTTTTGGTTAACAGAAGCTACCTAAACAGAAACAGCTTTTGTTTGGTAAACAGAAGCTTCCTGAACAGAAACAGCTTTTTGTTTGGTTAACAGAAGCTACCTAAACAGAAACAGCTTTTTGTTGTTGGTTAACAGAAGATACCAAGCAAAACAAAACAGCTTTTTGTTTGGTTAACAGAAGTTCAAAAACAGAAACAGCTTTTGGTTGGTTAACAGAAGTACCTAAATAGGACAGCTTTTGTTGGTTAGAAGAAGCTACCTAAACAGAAAAAGCTTTGTGTTTGGTGAACAGAAGCTACCTAAACAGAAAACAGCTTTTGTTTGATAACAGAAGCGACCTAAACAGACAAAGCTTTTGTTGGGTACAGAAGCTACCTTAAAAGCACAGCTTTTTGTTGGTCTAACTAGAAGGCTACGAACAGGAAACAGATTTTTGTTGGTTACAGAAGTACCTAAACAGAAACAGATTTTGTTGTTAACAGACGCTACTAAACAGGAAACAGCGTTTGGTTTGGTAAACAGAATCTACCCTAAACAGAAACAGTTTTTTTGGTAACAGAAGCGACCTAAACAGAAGCAGCTTTTTGTGGGTTAACAGAAGCTACCTAAAACATGAAGAAACAGCTTTTTTGTTTGGTTACCAGAAGCTTCCTAAACAGGCAGGAACAGCTTTTTTGTTTGGTAAACCAACAGCTCCTTCAAAGAAACAGCTTTTTGTTGGGGTTAACAGAAGCTTCCTAACAGAAAAAAGTGTTTGTTTGGTAACAGGAAGATCCTCAACAGGAAACAGCTTTTATTTGGTTAAACAAGAAGCTCTTAAACATAACAGCTTTTTGTTTGGTTAACAGAGCTACCTAAACAGAAACCCAGATGTTGTTTGAGTTAAAGAAGCTACCTAAACAGAATCAGCTTTGGTTTGGTTTACACAGAAGCTTCCTAACAGAAAACAGCCTTTTGTGTGTTAACAGAAGCTACCTAAACGAAACAGCTTTTGTTTGGTAACAGAATCTACCAAACAGAAAGATTTTTGTTTGGTTAACAGAAGCTCCAAACAGGAACAGCGTATTGTTTGGTTAACAGAAGCTACCTAAACAGAAACAGCTTTTTGTTTGGTTAACAGAAGCTACCTAAACAGAAACAGCTTTTTGTTTGGTTAACAGAAGCTTCCAAAACAGAAACAGCTTTTTGTTTGGTTAACAGAAGCTACCTAAATAGGAACAGCTTTTTGTTTGGTTAGCAGAATCTACCTAAACAGAAACAGCTTTTTGTTTGGTTAACAGAAGCTACCTAAACAGAACACAGCTTTTGTTGGTTTAACAGAAGACTACCTAAACAGGAAACAGCTTTGTTGGTGTTCACAGCAGTACCTTAAAAGAAACAGACTTTTTGTTTGGTTAACAAGACCTGCTTCCTAAACAAAAACGCTTTTTGTGGGTAAACAGAAAGATAACCCCTAAAAGAAACAGCTTTTGTTTGGTTAACAGAAGCTACACTAAACAGGAACAAGCGTTTGTTTGGTTAACAGGAATCTACCTAACAGAAACAGCTTTTGGTTGGTTAACAGAAGCTACCTAAACAGAAGCAGCTTTTTGTTTGGTTAACAGAAGCTACCTAAACAGAAACAGCTTTTTGTTTGGTTAACAGAAGCTTCCTAAACAGGAACAGCTTTTTGTTTGGTTAACAGAAGCTACCTTCAAAGAAACAGATTTTTGTTTGGTTAACAGAAGCTTCCTAAACAGAAACAGCTTTTTGTTTGGTTAACAGAAGCTACCTAAACAGGAACAGCGTTTTGTTTGGTTAACAGAAGCTACCTAAACAGAAACAGCTTTTTGTTTGGTTAACAGAAGCTTCCTAAACAGAAACAGCTTTTTGTTTGGTTAACAGAAGCTACCTAAACAGAAACAGCTTTTTGTTTGGTTAACAGAAGCTACCTAAACAGAAACAGCTTTTTGTTTGGTTAACAGAATCTACCTAAACAGAAACAGCTTTTTGTTTGGTTAACAGAAGCTACCTAAACAGAAACAGCTTTTTATTTGGTTAACAGAAGCTACTTAAACATAACAGCTTTTTGTTTGGTTAACAGAAGCTACCTAAACAGAAACAGCTTTTTGTTTGGTTAACAGAAGCTACCTAAACAGAAACAGCTTTTTGTTTGGTTAACAGAAGCTTCCTAAACAGAAACAGCTTTTTGTTTGGTTAACAGAAGCTACCTAAACAGAAACAGCTTTTTGTTTGGTTAACAGAAATACCTCGAAACAGAAATAGCTTTTTTTGGTTACAGAAGCTTACTAAAGCAGGGAAACCAGCGATTGTTTTGGTTAACAGAAGCTACCTAAACAGAAACAGCTTTTTGTTTGGTTAACAGAAGCTACCTAAGCAGAAACAGCTTTTTGTTTGGTTAACAGAAGTTTCCAAAACAGAACAGCTGTTTGTGTGGTTAACAGAAGCCTACTAAATAGGAAAAGTTGTTTGTTTAGCAGAACTACCTAAAAGAAACAGCTTTTTGTTTGGTTAACAGAAGCTACCTTAAACAGAAAGAAACAGCTTGTGTTTGGTTAAACAGAAAGGCTATAAACAGAAACAGCTTTTGGTTGGTTAACAGAAAGCTAACCTTAAAAAGAATCAGCTTTTGTTGGTTAACAGAAGCTTCCTAAACAGAAACAGCTTTTGGGGTGAACAGAAGCTACACTAAACAGAAACAAGCTTTTGTTTGGTTAACAGAAAAAAGCTACCCAAACAGGAACAGCTTTTGTTTGGTTAAACAGGAATCTACCTAAACAAGAAACAGATTGTGTTGGTTTCAACGAAGCCTACCTACTAAACAGAACAGCTTTTTGTTTGGTTAACAGAAGCTACCTAGAACAGAAGAAAAACAGCTTTTGTTTGGACACAGAAGCTCCTAAACAGGAACAGCTTTTTTTGGTAACAGAAACTACCTGCAAAGAAACAGATTTTTGTTTGGTTACAGCAGCTTCCTAAACAGAAAACAGCTGTTTGTGTAGTTAACAGAAGTACCTAAACAGGAAAAGCTTTTGTTTGGTTTAACAGAAGTACCTAAACAGAAACAGCTTCTGTTGGTTGAACAGGAAGCGACCTAAAAAGCAAACAGCTTTTTGTTTGGTTAACAGAGCTACCTAAACAGAAAAGCTTTTTATTGCGTAACAGAGCTACTTACTAAAAACATAACATCTTTTTGTTTGGTCAACAGAAGCTACCTAAATCGAAACAGCTTTTTGTTGGTTAACAGAAGCACTAAACAAAAAGCTTTTTGTTTGGTTAAACAGAAGATTCGCTAAACAGAAAACAGCTTTGTTTGGTTAACAGAAGCTACCTAAACAGAATCAGCCTTTTTGTTTTTAAACAGCTTTTGTTGGTTAACAGAAGCTTCTAAACAGAAAACCGCTTTTTGTTTGGTTAAAACAGAGCTACCTAAACAGACGATAAACACGCTGTTTTGTTTGGTTAACAAGAAGCTACCTAACAACCGAAACAGCTTTTTTGTTTGTTCACAGAAATCTACCTAAACAGAAAACAGTTTTTGTTTGGTTAAACAGCAGCTACCTAACAGAATCCGGCTTTTGTTTGGTAACAGAAGTACCTAAACAACCACGCTTTTGTTGGTAACGAAGCTTCTAAACAGGAAAAGCTTTTGTTTGGTTAACAGAAGCTACCTTCAAAGAAACAGATTTTTGTTTGGTTAACAGAAGCTTCTCAACAGAACACGTGTTTGTTGGTTACAGAAGCTACCTAACAGAAACAGTTTTGTTTGGTTAAACAGAAGCTACTAACCGAACAGCTTTATTTTTGTTTGGTTTAACAGAATCTACCAACAGAAACGCTTTTTGTTGTTTTTAACAGAAGCTACCTCAACGAAACAGCTTTTTATTTGGTTAAACAGAAGCACTTAAACATAACAGCTTTTTGTTGGTTAACGAAGTAACCTTAAATAGAAACAGCTTTTGTTTGTTAACAGAAGCTACCTAACATAAACAGCTTTTTTTGGTTACAGCATCTTCCTAAAAGAAACAGCCTTTTGTTTGGTTTTCACAGAAGCTACCTAAAACGAATCAGCTTTTGTTTGGTTAACAGAAATTCTACCTAAACAGAAACAGCTGCTTTTTGTTTGGTAACAGACAGCTAACCTAAAACAGGGAAACAGCTTTTTTGTTTGGTTAACAGAAGTACCTAACAGAAGAAACAGCTTTTTGTTTGGGTTAACAGAAGCTACCTAACCAGAAACAGCACTTTTTGTTTGGTTAACAGAAGCTTCCAAAACAGAAACAGCTTTTGTTGGTTTTACAGAAGCTACCTAAATAGAGGCCCAGCTTTTGTTGGTTAGCAGAATTCTACTAAACCGAAACAGCTTTTTGTTTGGTTAACAGAAGCTACCTAAACAGAAACCGCTTTTTTGTTTGTTAACCGAAAGCTACCTAAACAGAAACAGCTTTTTTGTTTGGTTAACAGAGCTACCTTAAACGGAAAAGAAAAAGCTTTTTTGTTTGGTTAACCGAAGTTCCTAACAGAAAGCTTTTGTTTGGTTAAACGAAGCTACCTAAACAGGAAACAGTTTTTGTTTGGTTACCCCGAAGTACTAAACAGGAAACAGCTTTTTGTTTGGTAACAGGAATCTACTTAAACAGAAACCAGCTTCTATTTGGGTTAAAACAGAAGTACCTAAACAGAAGCAGCTTTTTGTTTGGTAACAGAAGCTACCTAAACGAAACAGCTTTTTGTTTGTGTAACAGAAGGCTCCTAAAACAGGAACAGCTTTTTGTTTGGTGTTACAGACGCTACCTGCAAAAGAAACCGATTTGTTTTGGTAACGAGCTTCCTAAACAGATACAGCTGTTTGTTTGTTTAACAGCAGCTACCTAAACAGCAAAGCGCTTTTTGTTTGGTTAACAGAAGCTACCTTCTAAACAAAAACAGCTTTGTTGTTAACAGAATCTACCGAACAGAAACAGCTTTTTGTTTGGTTAACGAAGCTACCTAAACAGAAACCGCTTTCTATTTGGTTAAACAGAAGCTACTTAAAAGACAGCTTTTTGTTGGTTTAAAAGAAGCCTCCCTAAATAGAAAACAGCTTTTTGTTTGGTTTAACAGAAGTACTCAAACAGAAACAGCTTTTTGTTTGTTTAACAGAATGCCTTCCTAAACCGAAACAGCTTTTGTTTTGGGTTAACAGAAGCTAACCTAAACAGAATCAGCTTTTTGTTTTGGTACAGAATCTACTAAACAGAAAACAGCTTTTTGTTGGTTAACAAGAAGCTACCTAAACCGAAACAGCTTTTTTTTGGTTCAAGATAGCTACCTAACAGAAACCGGCTTTTTGTTTGGTTGTAACAGAGGCTACCTAAAACAGGAAACAGCTTTTGATTTGGTTAACAGAAGCTTTCCTAACAGAACAGCTTTTGTTTGGTTACAGAAGCGCTTACCTAAACAGAGAAACGCTTTTTGTTGGTAAAGAAGCTACCTACACAGAAAAAGATTTGTTGTTTAACAGAACTACCTAAACGAAAAGAATTTTCTGTTTGGTTAACAGAAGCTACCTAACCAGAAACAGCTTTTGTTTGGTTAACAGAACGCTACCTTAAAAGCAAACGCTTTTTGTTTGGTTAAAGAAAAGAAGCTTCCTCAAACAGAAACAGGCTTTTGTTGGTAACAGAAGTACCTAACAGAAACAGCTTTTGTTGGTAACGACGCTACCTAAACCGGAACAGCTTTTTGTTTGGTTAACCAGACGCCAACCTAAACAGAAAACAGCTTTGTTTGTTAACAGAAGCAAGCTACCTAAACGACACAGCTTTTTGTTTGTTTAACCGAATTTTTACCTACGCAGGACAGCTTTGGGTTTGTTAAAACAGACAGCTACCTAAACAGACGAAACGATTTTTGTTTGGTTAAGAAGCTTCTAAACGAAAACAGCTTTGTTGGTTAAACAGACGCTACTAAACCAGAAACAGTTTTTGTTTGGTACCAGAAGCTACCTACACAGGAAACAGCTTTTTGTTTCTTACCAGGGGGGCATCTACCTAAACATAAACAGCTTTGTTTGGTTAACAGAAAGCTTACTAACAGCACACAGCTTTTTATTTGGTTTGTTAAAGAAGCTACTTAAAAAATAACATCTTTTTGTTTGTTGGTTAACAGAAAGCTACCTAAATAGAACAGCTTTTGTTGGTAACAGAACGACCTAAACAAGAAGCGTTTTTTTTGGTTAACAGAGCTTCCTAACCAGAAAACACGCTTTTTGTTTGGTTAAACATAAGCTACCTAAAACAGAACAGCTTTTTGTTTGGTTAACAGGAATCTACCTAACAGAAACAGCTTTTTGTTTGGTTAACAGAAGCTACCTAAACAGAAACAGCTTTTTGTTTGGTTAACAGAAGCTACCTAAAAAGAAACAGCTTTTTGTTTGGTTAACAGAAGCTACCTTAAAAGAAACAGCTTTTTGTTTGGTTAACAGAAGCTCCTAAACAGAAACACTTTTGTTGGCTAAACAGAAGTACCTAAACAGAAACAGCTTTTTGTTTGGTTACACAGAAGCTACCCAAACAGAACCACTTTTGTTTGTTTAACAGAATCTACTAAAAACGAAAACGCTTTTTGTTTGGTTAACAAGAAGATTACCTAAAACAGAAACAGCTTTTTATTTGGTTAACAGAAGCTACTTAAACTAACAGCTTTTTGTTGATTACAGAAGCTACTAAAACAGAAACAGCTTTTTGTTTGGTTAACAGAAGCTACTAAACAGAAACAGCTTTTTGTTTGGTTAACAGAAGCTTCCTAAACAGAAACAGCTTTTTGTTTGGTTAACAGAAGCTACCTAAACAGAAACAGCTTTTTGTTTGGTTACAGGAATCTACCTAACAGAAACCGCTTTTTTGTTTGGTTAACAGCAGCTTCCTAAACAGAAACACGCGTTATTGTTTGGTTAACAGAAGCTACCTAAACAGAAACACTTTTGTTGGTTAAACAGGAAGTACTAAGAGAAGGGAAATAGAACCAGCTTTTGTGTGGTTAACAGAAGCTTCCAAAAACCCAGAACAGCTTTTTGTTTGGTTAAGAAGTACCTAAATAGTAACAGCTTTTTGTTTGGTTTAGCAGAACTCTTACCACCCGAAACAGCTTTTTGTTTGTTAACAGAAGCTACCTAAACAGAAAACAGGCTTTTGTTTGCATTAAACAGAAGTACCTAAACAGGAAAAGGGCTTTGTTTGGTTAACAGAAGCTCCCTTAAAAGAAACGCTTTTGTTTGGTTAACAGACTACCTAAACAGAGAAACCGCTTTGGTTAACCAGAGCGACTAAACAGAACACAGCTTTTTGTTTGGTTAACAGAAAGCTTACCTCACAGGAACAGCGTTTTGTTTGGTTAACATAATCACTAAACAAAACAGCTTTTTGTGGTTCACAGAAGCTACTAAAAGGAAGCCGCTTTTGGTTGGATTAACAGAAGCTACTCAACAGAACAGCTTTTGTTTGGTTAACAGAGCTTCTACACAGGAACGTTTGTTTGGTTAACCACAGCTACCTTTCAAAGAAACCGATTTTTTTTTGGTTAACACGAACGCTTCTAAACAGAAACAGCTGTTGTTGGTAACAGAAGCACTTAACCAGAAAACCGCTTTTGTTTGGTTAACAGAAGCTACCTAACCAGAAACAGCTTTTTGTTTGTTTTAACAGAATCTAACCTACCAGAAACAGCTTTTTGTTTGGTTACAGCAGAAGCTCCTAAACCGAAAAGCTTTTTATTGGTTAAAGAAGCTACTTAAACATAAACAGCTTTTTGTTTGGTTAACAGCGCTACCTAAACAGAAACAGATTTTTGTTTTGGTTAACAGAAGTACCTAAACAGAACACAGCTTTGTTTGGTTAACAGAAGCTCCCTAAACAGAACAGCTTCTTTGTTTGGTAAACAGAATCTACATAACCGACTAGTTTCGTTTGGTTAAACCGAAGCTTCCTAAACAGGACGCGTATTGTTGTTACCAGAAGCACCTAAACATGAACAGTTTTTGTTCTGGTTAACCAGATAGCTACCTAAACAGAAACAGCTTTTTGTTTGGTAACAGAAGTTCTAAAACCAGAAACAGTTTTTGTTTGGTTAAAAAGAAGCTACCTAACTAGGAACCAGCCTTTTTGTTTGGTTTAGCAGAATTACCTAAACGAAACAGATTTTGTTTGGTTAACAGAAGCTACCTAAACCAGAAACAGCTTTTTGTTTGGTAACAGCAGCTACCTAAACAGAAACAGATTTTTGTTTGGTAACAGAAGATACCTTAAAAGAAACAAGTTTTTGTTGGTTTAACAGCAGCTTCCTACTAAACAAGAAGGAAACAGCTTTTGTTGGTTTAAACAAAGCTACCTAAACAGAAACCGATTTTTGTTGGTTAACAGAGATAACCTACAGAAGAAACAGCTTTTCGTTTGTTAACAGAAGAACCTTAAAGAAAGGAAAAAGCTTATTTGGTTGGGTGTAACGACGATTCCTACAACAGAAAAAAAGCTTTTTGTTTTGGTTAACAGACGCTACCTAAAAAGAACGCTTTTTGTTTGGTTAACAGAAGCTACTTAAACAGGAAACAGTTTTTGTTTGGTTAACAGAATCTACCCTAAAAAGAAAAACAGTGTTTGTTGGTTAACAAAAAGGTACCGAAAAAGAAGAGCTTTTTGTTGGTTACAGAGCTACGAACAGAAACAGCTCTTTCTTGTTGGTTAACGAAGCTTCCTAAACAGGAAGCTTTTTGTGTGGTTAACAAAAGCGACCTTCAAAGAAACAGATTGTGTTTGGTAAAAAGAAGCTCCTAAACAGAAACAGGGATTTGTTTGGTTACCAGAGTACCTACACAGGAACAGAGTTTGTTCGGTTAACACAGACTAAACAGAAAAGCTTTTTGTTTGGTTAAAAGAAGCTTCCTAAACCGAAACAGCTTTTTGTTGGTTAACAGAAGCTCTACCTAAACCAGGAAGAAACAGCTTTTGTTTGGTTAAAGGAAGATACCTAACAGAAACAGCTTTTTGTTTGGTTACAAGATCTACCGAACCGAAAGCTTTTGTTTGGTTAACAGGAAGCTACCTAACAGAAAAAGCTTTTTATTTGGTTAACCGAAGCTACTTAAAAATAACAGCTTTTGTTTGGTTAACAGAAAGATACCTAACTAGGAACAGCTTTTTGTTTGGTTAGCAATCTATTTACACAGAAACAGTCTTTTTGTTTGGTTACAGAAGCTCCTAAAAAAGAAACAGATTCTTTGTTTGGTAAAGAAAGCTACTAAACAGACAGATTTTTGTGGTTAACAGAAAGCTACCTTAAACGAAGAAACAGCTTTTGTTGGTTTAACAGAAGTTCTAAACGAAACCGCTTTGTTTGGTTAACCGCAGAACTCTCAACAGAAACGCTTTTTGTTTGGTTAACAGAAGCTACCTTACACAGGGAACACGCTTTTTGTTTTGGTTCACAGAAGCTACCTAAACAGAAAAGCTTTTTTGTTTGGTTAACAGCAGCTATAAACAGAAACAGCTTTTGTTTGGTAGCAGAAGTCCTAGCAGGACCGCTTTTGTTTTGTTAAAACGAAGCTCTGAAGAACAGATTGTGTCGGTCAACAGAGCTCCTAACCGACAATCTTTTTTGGTAACAGAAGCTACTAAAACAGAAGAAACCGTTTTTGTTGGTTACAGACGCTACCTAAACAGCAACAGCTTTTTTTGTTTACAGAATCTCTAAAACAGAAAACAGCTTCTGTTTGGTTAACAGCATTCCCTAAACAGAAAAGCTTTTTATGTGGTAACAGAAGCTACTAAAATAACGCTTTTTGTTGGTTAAAAAGCTACCTACATAGACAAGCTTATGTTTGGTAACGAAGCTCCCTAAACCGAAGCAGCTTTTGTTGGTAACAGAGCTTCTAACCAGAAGAAACGCTTTTTGGTTTGGTTAACAGAAGTCCCCTAAACAGAATCGCTTTTGTTGTTCACAGATTTACCCTAAACAGACGAAACAGCTTTTGTTTGGGTAACAGAGACCTAAAAAGAAACAGCTTTGTTTGGTTGTTAAGAAGTACCTAAAGGAAACGAGCTTTTGTTGTTTAACGAAGCTACCTTAAAAGAAAACTTTTGTTGGTACCGAGCCTTCTCAACAGCAACAGCGTTTTGTTTTGGTTAAACAGACGCTCCCAACCAGAAACCGTTTTTGTGGTTAAAGAGACCCAACCCAGAAACAGCTTTGTTTGTTAAGAAT
>JACBWV010000264.1:1138803-1173344 GCA_013435795.1 Chlamydomonas sp. ICE-L | reverse complement strand
CCACCACCATCACCACCACCCACCCCCATTTGACTGACTAAAACACTCCCGCCTCAGTACCCACACCACTTACCCCACCCCCCCTTCATTTTGATAAATCAGGTCATGGGGTGGCGGTTTGGCAGGCTCTCCATGCCCCTACTCATGGATTCTCGATCATTCTGAGAACCATCATGGGTAAGATGGTCACCGGCCCTCGTACAAGAAGCAGTTTGTCTTGTGTGTGCTACCACTGTTTTGTGTGTGTGTTTCTGTGTGTGTTTTGTGTGTGTGTGTAAGGTATTAGCTACGTGCCCGCGTTTAAACCTTGTTCCAGGGTGCAAATCTAGATAGCTTCTGGGGGGGTTGGTAGAGGCAACTCATATACCAAGTTAATCCTCCCGAAGACACAGCGAATGACTTTGGTGTCCGACCCTAGCTGTCCCATGGTCATACCTTGACCCTGCAAGAGACAGTTAGGGGGCATGAGCTGGCTGTCCCATGGTCTACTCATGACCACGGGACCTGTTGTGAGCTAGCTGCCCCATGGTCTACTCATGACCACAGGACCTGTTGTGAGCTAGCTGTCCCATGGTCTACCCATGACCACGGGGACCTGCTGTGAGCTAGCTGTCCCATGGTCTACCCATGACCACGGGACCTGTTGTGAGCTAGCTGTCCCATGGTCTTACCTTGACCACGGGACTGGCCCAAGGACGGCTAGCAGGAGCTGCTAGAAGCGTGGGGGGCAATACGAGTAGCTGAAACAGAGGCACGGCCAACAGGAGCTGCCTAGAAGCTGCCACAAGTAGCCAAAAGGACGGCTACAGAGCTGCCTAGAAGCTGACACGAGTAGCTAAAAGGAGACGGGCAAAAGCAGGAGCTGCCATACGAAGCTGCCACAAGAGACAAAGGAGGCACGGCCTGCTAACAGGAGGCTGCCTAGAAGCCATGCCACAAGGTAGCCAAAAAAGACGCAGCCTAATACAGGAAGCTGCTAGAAGCGCTGCACGAGTATTAAAAAGGAAGCCAACAGGAGCTGCCTGAATGTGACTAGTAGTAGCCAAAGACGTGTTGTAAGGGGTACCCAAGGAGCTGCCGAGAAGCTGCAGGAGTAGCCCAAAAGGCGCGGCTAACAGGAGCGCCTTGCAAACTGCACGAGAGCTAGGCCAAAAGGGCGGCTAACAAGAAGATGCCTGGAAGCTGCCACCAAGGTAGCCAAAAAGCAGAAAACAGTTGAGAGGAGATGAGGAAAGCATTCTTGCGGCCACAGGTGCACAAGGCTTGTGTGCCGACGACGTGCCAAAGTAGCTGCTTGGTGCAATCTCAGTGCGACTGCACGCCCCTTGAAACTTGCAAAGCGCGGCCTGGGAGGTTACTGGGGCCTTTCTGGACTAGTTTTTTAGCCAGGCACGTGAGTCGCCACGCAGCGCCATGCAGAGATGGGACGGCGACGGAATGTCGAGGCGATGGTGTTGTTCTTTACTTTTTCGTTTCCTTTCCTGGGCAGGGGCGGGGAAGGGGCAGGGGGACGGTCAGGGACGGGCCGGGGAAGTGGCAGGGGAGGTGAACGGGGCCTGGGAAGGGACGGGGGACGGGGAAGGGGAAGGGGGAAGGGGGAAGGGGGAAGGCGTCAGGGGAAGGGGAAGGGGAAGGGGAAGGGGAATGGAAGGGGAAGGGCAGGAGAAGGGGAAGGGGAAGGGGGAAGGGGAAGGGGAAGGGAAGGGGAAGGGGAAGGGGAAGGGGAAGGGGAAGGAAGGGGGAAGGGAAGGGAAGGGGAAGAGGGGAAGGGGAAGTTTCCTTGTCCTGTTCGTTGTGTCCTGTTTACTGGACTTTCCGTGGTACTGTGCAGGTTCCTGTTCCTGTTTCCTTTTCCTTTCCTTTCCTTGCATGATGGCCTTTTTCCTTTCCTTCCTTTCCTTTTCCATTTTTCCTTTTCCTTTTCACTGTTCCTTGGCATGAGTTCCTTTTACTTTTCCTTTTTCCTGTTTCCTGTGCCTGTGGCCTTTTCTTTTCCTTTTCCTTTGTCGTGTCCCTGGTTCCTTTTCCTTTCCTGGGCCGGAGCCGGGGCCGGGGGCCGGGAGGCCGGGGCCGGGGCCGGGGCCGGGGCCGGGGCGGGGCCGGGGCCGGGGCCGGGGCCGGAAGGGCCGGCGCACGGGCCCTTTCCTTTTCGAATTCCTTCTCCTTCACCCTTCTCCTTCTCCTTCTCCTTCTCTTCTCCGTCTCCTTCCTTGACCTTGACTTTGACCTTGCCCTCTCTCTCCCTTGCCCTTGCCCTTTCTCTTTCTCTTCCCCTGCCCTTGCCCATCCCTTTCCCTGTCCCTTTCCTTCTCCTTTCCTTTCCCTCTCCTTTCCCCTTCCCTCCCTTTCCTCCCCCTCCATCCCTCCCTTCCTCCCTTCCCTTGCACTACTATGCATGACCATGTCCTTGTGTGATCGTGCTCATGCTCATGCCCATGCTGAGCTAAACCAATCCCTTCCCTCCTATCAGGTTGAGTTCAACCTCTAACATCTAACCATCATAACCAAGATGCGAAGGCCTCAAGGGCCTAGCTAATGCCATGACATGGAAACCCAACCAAGTTGGCCATGAAATGGAACCAAACCAAATGAAACCAAACCAAATGAAACCCAACCAAATCATGCCAACCAATCCCTTCATCCTATCAGGTTGAGTCCACCGTCGCCATCCAAGCCATCCAACCAAGTGCGAAGGCCCTTCAAGCCAAGGACTGCCATGAAATGAAACCAAACCAAATGAAACCCAACCAAATCATGCCAACCAATCCCTTCATCCTATCAGGTTGAGTCCACCGTCGCCATCCAAGCCATCCAGCCAAGTGCGAAGGCCCTTCAAGCCAAGGACTGCCATGAAATGAAACCAAATGAAACCAAACCAAGTGAAACTAAACCAAATGAAACCCAACCAAAGCATGCCAACCAATCCCTTCATCCTATCAGGTTGAGTCCACCTTCACCATCTAAGCCATCCAACCAAGTACAAAGGCTCTTCCAGCCAAGTACTACCATGAAATGAAACCAATCCAACTCAAACCAATCCAAACCAAATCAAACCAACTCAAACCAATCCAAACCAAATCAAACCAACTCAAACCAATCCAAATCAAATCAAACCCAACCAAACCGATCCCTTCCCTCCTGTCAGGTCGAGTCCACTGTCGCCATCCAAGCCATCCAGCTAAGTGTGAAGGCCCTTCAAGCCAAGTACTGCCGTGAAACCAAACCAAAATAAACCAACTCAAACTAAATCGAATCAATCAAAACAAAATCATGTCTTCCCTTACCCAACTATCAAGGTGAGCCACAGATCGCCATCAAGCACATTCAGACCAAGTGTTGAGGCCCCTTCAAGCCAAGTACTGCCCGCAGAAACAACCAATAAAACCACTCAAACCAGGACTTTAACCAAGGCCAAACCGATCCCTTCCATCCTATCGAGGTGATCCACCGTCGCCATCCCAGCCCAATCCAACATCCAACCAGTGAATGAAGGCCCTTCAAGCACAGTAATCTGAGTAGACCCGAAACCCTACAGCTGGAGACCGCCAGGCTGTACCAGGAGGCAGGCGTTAACCCCCTCGCCGGCCTGCCCTGCCCACCTCGTCCACCATACCCTAGTGTTCATCGACGCCTCTATAAGAGACGCCTAACGAATGCTTGCGACCAATGGAATTGTGCAAGACGACATCTTTTGGGATCCCTCATTGGCCTGCCCGGGCTGCGCTACAGACAGTTAGCTCGGTCATCGGTGGATGTCACATGGCTCTGTCTTCTACCCCACCCAACACACACGTACACACACCCACCCACCACCAACCCAACCCAATCCGCCCCAACCCATCTTTAATTATTTTGGACCCTCATTGGCTAGGCCCGGGCGACTACAGCAGCCAATGGTCGTTCATCAGTGAGAAGAATATCATTTTGTCACTTGACCTTGTGCCCCCCCCCCCCCCCCCCCACACACACACCCACACACCCCCCCCCACACACAACCACACACAAGCACATTCACAAACAAGCACACAAACCAACCGCACACTGCCCAACAACACCAATACAAACTAACACAACTCATCGCTATCCAAACCAGACAAAATGTAACCAAAACTAAACCTAACCCAGTCAAACCAACTCCCTCCCAGGGTCGAGGATTGCAATTTAAACCAAACCAAACCAACTCCCTCCCAGGGTTGAGGATGGGAATCCAAACCGAACCAACCCGACCTGAACCAAACCAAACCGAATCAACTTCCTCCCAGCCGGTGAGGGGATTTGGAATCCAACCAACCAACCGACCTAGAAACCAAACCAAAACCAACTACCCCTCAACAGAGGATTGAGGATTGGAATCCAAACTGAACCAACCCGACCTGAATCAAACCAAACCAAACTTCCCCCCAGGGTTGAAGATTGGAATTCAAGCCAACTCCAACTCAACCGAAACCAAACTAAACTAAACCGAACCAAACTTCCTTCCAGGGTGAAGGATTGGAATGCAAACCCAAACAAACCAAACCAACTGAACCTAAACCAAACCAAACCAACCTAAACTCAACCTAAACCGAACCAACTCAAGCTAAACTAAACCAATCTACACCCAATCTAAACCGAACCAACTCAACCTAAACCAAACTAAACCTAACTAAATTAAACTAAACCAAACTTCCTCCCAGGGTGGAGGATTATAATTTAAACCAACTCAACCAAAACCAAACCAACCTAAACTAAACCAAACTCATCCAACCTCAACCAAACCAACCCTGAACTTATTCCAACGTGGTGCGAGCGATTAGCGATTTCAAACCGAACCAACTCAACCTAAACTAAACCGACCTTAACCAAACCATACCAACCTAGACCAAACCAAACCGACATAAACCAACCAAACCAACCTGAACTAAACCAAACCAACGTAAACTAAACTAAAACAAACCAAAACAAACTCCCTCTCAGTGTGGAATTCAAACCAAATTAACCTAAACCAAACAAACTCAACCTAAACCAAACCAACCTAAACTTAACCAAACCAACTCAACCAAAACCAAACCAACCTAAACTAAACCAAACTCATCCAACCTCAACCAAACCAACCCGAACTTCTTCCCAGGGTGGAGGATTGGATTTCAAACCGAACCAACTCAACCTAAACCAAACCGACCTAAACCGAACCATACCAACCTAGACCAAACCAAACCGACATAAACCAACCAAACCAAACCAACCTAAACTAAAACAAAACAAACCAAAACAAACTCCCTCTCAGTGTGGAATTCAAACCAAATTAACCTAAACCAAACCAACTCAACCTAAACCAAACCAACCTGAACTTAACCAAACCAACTCAACCTAAACCAAACCAAACCAACCTAAACTTAACCAAACCAACTGAACTCAACCAACTCAACCTTAACTAAACCGACTGACACCAAACCAAACTGTCTCAACCTTAACCAAACCAAACCAACTCCCCCTAAACCAAACTGACTGAAACCAACCTAAACCAAACCAAACTCCCTCCCAGGGTGGAGGATCAGGATGGCTGTTCCCCTTTGTCGACGGTGCACCGCCCATCGGCTGGGACCAAGCCTGTGCCTACTTGATCGTGCCTATCCTCCTAGTCAAACCAACCTAAACTAAACTAAACCAAATCAACTCAACCTCAACCAATCTGACCTAAACCAAACCAAATTGACCTAAGCCGCCAACCTAAACCAAACCTAACTCCCTCCCAGCGGAGTAGGAGGATTAGAATGGCCTGAGCTTCCCCTTGTCGACGGCAGACACCTGCCCCATCAGGTGGGAACAGGCACGGGTTCAGGGCTTGCTTTATTTGATCAGCCTATCTCCTAGTCACTCCCAGTTCAGGCTCCCCCAAAAGATTATAGCAGCCCCTACAAGATGTGAGGTGATGATGACAGCCAGGCGTCAAAAAAGCTATACCTCCAAAGTTCTTACCATGTATGATTGACCGTGAGATTGTTTTTGGGCAGAGCCCCCCCTTCTGGGGGGCAGGAGCCCTTACGGTTAATGTAATGATTGGTGAGTGTTTTGGGCAGAGCCCCCAGGGTTACCCCTCCGTCCGTGTCGGTAGCTCTTAACCCTGGCCATAACCATGTCGGAACCCCTGGCTTCGGTCCGCTGCACTAGATTCCATTTCCGCTCTCCCGCTACGCGACACCAGTGTTACTTTGCTCGCTCTTGACCTTTTAACTTTGACCTGCTTCTCTATACTCCTCTTCTCTCCTACTACCTCTCTCTCTCTAACTCTCTCTACTCTCTCTCTCTATAATCTCAAAGGTAGCCCCACGCAGCGCAAGCACATCATCATAGCCTACCTCGCCCATAAGGTATCCCCACACATCAGGCCACAGTTGTCACATGCCATACACAATGGGAGTACCATTTAAAATCATCACCATCCTCATCATCACCACCATCACCACCATCATCATAATAGCACAGGCCATCCACATCACGTATCGATCCCTACAGGATGCTCCGACGATCACCACCATCATCTCCCGTCATCACATCCATCACCATCTGACCATAACTCCCACCCACACCCACCCCATCTTTACAACATGGAGGGTTTCTCATTGAACGTGCCCTCAGTGGATGTACTTCTACTAGAGATTCGATGAAACAATATTCTTAGTACCGCTCAACAAGTTTATTTTTTTTTCCTGAAGCAAGAACACCAAGTACCAGGCTCATAAATGCCCGGCCGGGGGAAGAAGAGCCTTTTATTGCTACACCCCCTACTACTGAGTTGCTAATAATATAATATAATAATATAATATAATAATAATTAATTCCAGAGTAGCACTGCTCACCAACAAATGTTACTGAGAAGAACCCTAAGCATCAGGCCTGATTTTTACTCTTGGTTCTTTTGGCAGAGGACCCCCCTCCTTATAGGAGGCTAAGGGACAGGGCAGCCCCTAGCGGTCATACCGTATGCTCACATTTGTGCCGAGACGAATGAACGCTTGTCTGACGGGACGAAGCCGGAAACGTCAGAAGCAACATTCGTTGCGTAACCAATTGCGCTTCGCGTACGCTCCATGGCCACCTTCGCCTCCGATAGCCAACACTCTCTGCCAATCTTCCGCGCGCTGCGATGCGTCTAGATTAGGACTTTTAATCATGTACCTCGCAGTAATTGGAGCCACAGGCAGGCCATCAGGGGGCACAGGCCAGACACAAGGGGAGGACCAGGGAATAAGCCAAGCATCCTAGCCGAGCAGCACCACCAGCACCCACCTAGCCAGCATTATAACCAGCATACATCATCACCCACGATGCACCAACATCATCATAAGCATAAATCATCATCACCATCTGACCATACCTCCCACCCCACCCCACCCTTTTACAACAGGATGGTTCTCATTGAACGTGCCCTCTGGATTGACTCTCTACTGGTTCGTGAACAATATTCTTAGTACCGCTCAACAAGTTTACCTGAAGAAGAACACCAAGGTAACCAGGCTCACTAACTGCCCGGGAAGAAGAAGCTTTTATTTGTTACACCCCCCCTACTGGTTTGTTAATAATATAATATAATAATATAATATAATAATAATAATTTCCTGAGCACTGCTCAACAAATGTACCTGAAGAAGAACCCTAAGGCATCCAGGCTTATTTTTACTCTTGGTTTCTTTTTGGCAGAGCCCCCCCTTCTGGGGGACGGGAGCCCTCAGGGTCATACCGTTGTCCATTTGTCCGACCGAATGACGTGTGACGGAGACGAAGCCTGACACGTCAGGCAACTGTTTCGTAACCAACTGGCTTCGGTCCGCTCCATTGCCACCTTTCGTTCCGATAGCCAACACTCTCTGCCAATTTTCCGCGTCGCTTGCGATGCTGTCTAGGACTTTTTCTAAGTTTTTTGACTTAGGTCCTCACTTAGTCACTGCCCTGCAAGAAGCTTTTATTTGTTACCCCTCCCCCCTTCCTGGCTCGTGAACAATACAATATCCTGTGTACCGCCCAACAACCTGTGTGTACTGCAGCACACTACATCCTGCACAGTGTATAATGCTCTAAGCAATTAGGTGTCCCTAAACCCTGGGTAAACCCTGCTGCTCCTGTTGCTGCTGCTGTTATTGCTGCTGTTGCTGCTTGTGTTGAGGGATGACCCACCCGCAGGTGTAGAGAAGGGCCATGACACTTACTCGCAAGAGTTTTGTTTTTTCCGACGACGCGTTGCCACTGGGCCGTCATTCCGTCTGCTGCTGCTGCTGCTCCTGTTGCCGCATTTACTGCTGCTGCTGTTGCTCCTGGTGTTGTTGTTGGGGGATGATGCTCCAGCAGGTGTAAAGAAGGGCCATGATACTTTCGCTCAAGATTTTTATATTTTCCGATGATGCGCCAGTTCTACTGGGTGGATTCCCTCGTTGCATGGCGTTTTTTTTTCAAATCTGAAAGTGGGTTTCTCCTATTATTATGGTTGTAGGCCTCCTCAAGAGACACCGTTTTAGTGCTTTTTGTAGCTTTTTGGGGCAAAAAATCAAAACTTTTTCTTTTTTGTAGCAATAATTTCTCCAAAACGGGGTCAAAACTAGCGATCGCTAGATATAGCGGAAAAAATATCCCTGGTCGTTGCATGGCGAGACGCATGAACCCTCCCATCCTGGGCTCCGCATTCTGCCATTTGATGGCTACGCAACAATCCTGAAATCAGGCTTGGGTAGCCCGAGTAGCTACTCAACCTGGCCGACAGAGATCTGAAATAAAAACTCTGATGCAGATCAACATTCCAAATTAAAAACAATCAAAATAAACAACATAGATAAACATTCCAAGTACAAAACATAGGTAAGCATTCCAAGTAAGAATATTGTACACATTCAAAATAAAAAACAATCAGAATAAAAAACATAGATAAACATTCCCTTTACAAAACATAGGTAAACATTATAAATAAATAACATTCAAAATAAAAATCCCTGGAGCAGATCAACATTCCAAATAAAAAACATAGTATGCATTCCAAATTTAAAACATTGTGTACATTCCAAATTAAAAAACATAGTACACCTTCAAAATAAAAATCATTCAAAACAAAAAACCCTGATGCAGATCAACATTCCAAATTTAAAACATAGTATGCATTCAAAATTTTAAAACTTAGTACACCTTCAAAATAAAAATCATTCAAAATAAAAAACCCTGATGCACATCAACATTCCAAATTCAAAACATAGTATACATTCCAAATTTAAAACACAGTGTACATTTCAAATTTGAAAACGTAGTACACCTTCACAATAAAAATAATTCCAAATAAAAAACCCTGGTGCAGATCAACATCCCAAGCTTGAGTGCTGCTGGGGGACCCGCGACAGATAGCGCCTCTGCTTTCAAAATGCCTGGAGAGGAGCAGGTCAAAAAGACGTCAAGCTCAGGTGCTGTTATGTGCTTTATACTTGTATGTACTGTTGTGCTTTATACTTGTATGTACTGTTGTGCTTTATACTTGAATGTACTGTTGTGCTTTATACTTGTATGTGCTGCAGTGCTTTATACTTGTAAGTACTGTTGTGCTTTATACTTGTATGTGTAGTTTTGCTTTATCGTTGTTCTACCTTTCCGATGTGTGGACCAGGGATATTTTTTCCCGCTATATATAGCGATTGCTAGTTTTGACCCCGTTTGGAGAAATCATCGCTGTATAAAAGGATACAAAAAAAGTTTTCAATTGTTTGCCTTAAAAAGCTACAAAAAGCTATAAAAGCTATAAAAACACTAAACCGGTGTCCCTTGAGGAGGCCTACAACCATAAAGCTAGGAGAAACCCACTTTCAGATTTGAAAAACAAATCACTGGTATGGACCTTACAACCTTGGCCCCTTGATATTCTTTCATCCCGATATATATTGGCCTTGCACCCCTGCTCTGTTTTTTGTGCAGCGCGTTACATATTGTGTGACTCGCTGCGACCCAGTGCGACGCTCTGCCCCCCGGAACCCCGCGGGGCTCCGCGCTTAGCACTTGGCCACGCGATCGCAACGCAACAATCCTGAAATCAAGGTTGAGTCGCCTGAAGTAGCTACTCAACCTGGCCTACATAAATCTGAAATAGGTTAGTCCTAGGCGGCGGCGCAAGCGACGCGGGAAATTGGCGGAGAGGGTTATCGGAGCGACCGATAGCAACGGAATCAAGCAGACCGAAGCCAGTTAGTTACGTGTCAGGCTTAGTGTGGTCGCACGTCGATCGCACAAACAAACAACGGGGTCACCCTGGGGGCTCCCGCCCCCATAAGGGGGGGCTCCACCAAAACAAATACTCCTGGCCCATGACATTCTACCCTTCCGATTTTTTTACCTTGCAGGCTCCAAGTTCGAAGCACGCAAGAATGGCACCTACGTCCCTGATGAAAGCGGTACCATCGATGTAGAAGCAACAAGCATCCCGACAAACGGTGCACCGGCCCTGCCTGCCAAGGGTGACAAGTTCAAGGCTAGGAAGGCAAAGGAGGAGGCTGACAAGGCCGCAGCATTGGGGGGGTCTGTCCCTGAGCAAGTTCCTGAGGAGAGCACGAAGTGATCAGGACAAGTTCAAGGCCGGGAATGTGGAGGAGGAGGCTGATTAGGCCGCAGGAGGGAGGGTGTGGTGGGGGGAGGGTCTGTCCCTGTGCCAGTTTCTGAAGGAAGCACAAAGTGATCAAGACAAGTTCAAGGCTGGTAATGTGAAGAATGAGGCTGACAAGGCCTTAGGGGGGGGGGGGGGGGGGGGGGGGGGGGGGGGGGGGGGGGGGGGGGGGTCCTTGAACCTGTTCCTGTTGGAAAAGAAGAGGGCACAAAGTGACCACCAGAACTCGCAAGTGCGCCTACTCTTTTGTTAAAGTGGCGACACCATTCGAACTGAATCCTCGTTGCCACTGCTTGGTGTCGGGAGACCCACCTCCTGGGGTGAAATTCCTTTCATACAAAAAGTCCTAGACTAATAGGGCTGAGGAGGTGGCTGAAAAGGCTGCTGAGGCAGGAGGGGGGGATCTTTCCCCCTGCCACTTCCCGCTGGGACAGCACAGCACGCAGTGGTCAAGGCAAGTTAGAATGCCGGAAGACTGCGGCAGCAGGGTGGGCAAAGGGGAATCCGTCACTGAGCCTGTCCCTACTGAACACAGTGCACAGTGCTCGATACTGGATACACTGAAGAGTGTACACACACCGTGCTGGGCACTGGACATACTGAACAGAGCAGCACACAGTAGTGAAGGCAAGTTTGAATGCCGGAAGACGGCGGCAACTGGGTGTGCAAAGGGGATCTGTCACTGAGCCTGTTCCTGCTGGACACAGTGCACTGTGCTGGACACTGGATACACTGAATAGTGAACAACACACCGTGTTGGACACTGGACACAGTGAACAGAACAGCAGACAGTGGCCAAGGCAAGTTTGAATGCCGGAAGGTGGCGGCAGCAGGGTGTTCAAAATGGGATCTGTCTCTGAGCCTGTCCCTGCTGGACACAGTGCAGGATACTGGATACACTGAACAGTGAACACACAGCGCTAGACACTGGGCATACTGAACAGAACAGCACACAGTGGTGAAGGCAAGTTTGAATGCTTAAAGGCAAAGCAAGCAGCTGCCAAGGCAGCAGACACTGGACACATTAAACAGTGAACACACAGTGAACAGAAGATAGCCCACAGTGAGCAAGACAAGTTCAAGGTGACGGGGGTGAAGGAGGCGGCTGACAAGGCAGCAGGGGGGGGGGGGGGGGGGGGGGGGGTCTGTCCCTCTGCCTGTTCCCGCTGGAACACAGTGAACAGGAGATAGCTCACCGTGAGCAAGACAAGTCCAAGGTGATGAGGATGAACGAGGCAGCCGAAAGGGCAACCGAGGCAGCTGGGGGGGTCTGTCCCTCTGCCCGTTCCCGCTGTAACAGAACAGCACACAGTGGCAGGATGTAAGGACTAGCTTGTTACATGCTTTTTCAGCCAACTCTGGGCTCCTGACTGTCTTCCAATTTCAATTCCCTCGTGCGAAACTCGAGGAAATCAGGGAGCATAGTACATGGATAAGACAGTAGAAAGACTTGTCCAAGTCACTGTGACAGGATGTGTGACGGCCCTTACTGTGGGGGGCGAAATTTCTCCGAACCGCACCTTTCGGACGGAGACTCGGTGATAGGATGTATGAGTGTATGAAGGGCCTCATGCTTCCTGTTTGGCTATGAGCAGCAGCTGCTAGGCCCCTCCCAGAGCTAGTCACTGGGCTGAGCCCCAAGGTTTCAAGTACTGGAAAGCTGATTGTGCCCGCTTCTAGATGCACTACTTTGCTTTAGGTTTGGCTAACTAGCAAGCCAAGGGAGCTGCCTTGAAGCTGCTGCTCGTAGCTGAAACAAGTTATATGCAGCGTTGCATGCGACGTTAAAATATAGTGGAGAGTGTTCATGACGGAGCAACAGGTGGCAAAGGAAGCGAGTTAGTTACGAGACCGTTGGCTGATGTGTCAGGTTTTGTCTCGGTCTGACGGATGGTCGGTCAGATGGGAGAATATGGAACCCTGGGGGCTTCCCCCCTTTGAAGAGGGGGCTCCGCCAAAAAATAGCTATGGCGTGCCTCTAGAGAGCCTGTTGCTTCCTGGCCTCATTTTTGGGGGGGCTCTTTTGGCTGAAATCCTGCGTAGGTATGTATGTTACAGTCCAGGGGTAAGCCAAACAGGCTAAAAAGACTACAACATAATCCTGGTGAGATCCTTCCAAATCAATACGTGGCACGCCTTATTACGAGGCATGGGTCGAGGGGCCCAGCCCGTTAGCTTGTTGCACTGGTGCCAACTACCAGTCTCCTTGGGTGAAATCCTCTACTTCATCGAACTTGAACTTGGTTACATAGCTTCAGCCAGCAATTTGGGTGAAATCCTCTACTTCCGCGACACAACTTCAACCTAAAGCTGTCTCAGGACTGTTACTGATATCTTGTGTTAGTGTAGTCACAACAGGGAAGCAAACAGTCACAAATAAGAAAAGCATGGTTATTACAAAAAAAATGTCACTGTAGCACGAATACCGAGACCCGTCAGTAGCAGCTCCGTCGGTTTGTCGGGAGTTAAGTTCATCATTACTTGTTTCGTCGTAGCCCCTCCTCATATCATGATTTGGCGAGTCCCTCTAGCCTATTTGGCTACCTCTGGTCTGTAACAACATATCTGTACTTCTACCGTTACATGGTTTTCAGCCAATTCTGGGATGCTCTCCGTATCCCAATTCCAACACCCCCGTTTGATACCTGCTTGAAATTTAACTTATACGGTTCCATAGCTTCAGTCCTACGGTGACTATAGCTAGCTCCGGCTTACGCTATGGTGTCCTTAACTTCACGTCCTGTGAGTAACGGTTCTACACGGATGTAACAATTTCAATTTCAATTTCAATAGCTTCAGCCAGCAATTGGGCCACTCTCTCCGTTTGATACACCCATGGAACTCAGGGAGCACACCAAGCAGGTTAACAATACGGTAGCAATATAACAAACATTTGTTTGGTCGTGGGTTGGTATGTCCTCAGTACGCCTACTCTGCATATTGTAGGAGGGGCACCACCATTCGAACTGAATCCTCCGTGTCGCTGGTTTTGTCGGGAGACCCACCTCCTGGAGTGAGAGTCCTTTCACATTTTTTTATTGCAACCCAGAAGAGGGAACCCCTGTGGCTGATTAGCGTAACCAGGAATTTGCCAAAGTCTTAGCTGGAGTGCTCTTATTATGCTGAAGGGTTTGACGACGACCGAGGCCTTCGTACCACACCTGCTACATGCCACCACAGCCCTGTAGCCCCCAAAGCCCGAGCTTGAACTTGAACTTGGTAACATAGCTTCAGCCAGCAATTTAGCTGCTCGCCTTCGTCAGTAAACAAATTACTAGGAAAATGTAAACGCGGACAAATCACTTTTGCCATTTTTCTCCCCAAGCCCAAGAAACCGCAACTAAGGCGAGACCGCCTCCCCAGCCGCCTCATTATAAGGATTTTGCCACAGGCGAAGCTTTATTGCTGGAACCACTTATAATCGTCTTCATACCACAGGTATTCCAATCGCTTCGATACATTGGTAGGATATGGTTTTTGTTTTGTTATCCTTGCTTAGTCGGTCAACCTCATTGGGCACTAGCAAGTTGAAGCCCTTGGTACCTAGGGGTCGGGGGGGTTGTGGGGGTGTGATTGTGTGTGTGTGCGTTCAGGGGGGTGGGGGGGTGGGGGGGTGCTTGAGGGTGGGGGCTATGGCGATGCTCGATTCCTCGAATTCAGCGTTTTCAATTTTTCAATTTGTTTGATTTTGACTGTTTTCTTAGTCTTTCTTAGTTTCACATCTAGTTAGATGTTTTACCTTGGAACCTTAGTTGTTAATCTGAAACTAATCAAACCCGTTATATATAAGTAGGGTATGGCGATGCTCTCTTCCTCGAATTCAGAGTTTTCTAATTTTATATTTTAAGGCTTCTTAGTCTAAGTTACTTATATCCTACTAATATATATCGGGTTTGATAAGTTATTGCTATTCAGCTAAGGTTTGAACTATTAATAGTTACTAACTGTAAAACTAATTAAGACTTATTAAATAGTAGAAAATTAGAAATTTAGAAAACGTTGAATTCGAGGATTCGAGCAATGGAGCATCGCCATATCCTACTAATATATATCGTTTTACATATGAAAACTTAAGCTAAAGTAAGCTGACTTCTGAAAATTTAGCTGCTAAATAAAGTTCTATCAAACCCGATATATAAGTAGGATACCACAGGTATCCCAATCGCTCCTTTTGCCGAAGTTGGCTGGTTTCATTACATCCAGGGTTTTCTGAGGAAATGAACCAGTGTCTTTACGTGGCACTATATTGCTACTAGCAGCCTCCTGAGTTTGCCCCCCCCCCCCCCCCCCCCCACACACACACACACAAAAACCACCCCTAAATCTCGGCATAGGAAGACGGTGAGCAGCCCAGAGTTGGCTGAAAAACAATCCAACACTTAATTAAATATAATGACACCTCCTAAACACCAATGTTGTTATTGTTTGTTACAGTCCAGGGGTAGCCAAGTTCAAGTTCATGAACGGGGACAGCCAAGTTCAAGTTCATTACAGTCCAGGGGCAGCCAAATAGGCTGAAGAGTCCTGCCCAATCTCGATTAAGCAAGGGCACCACCACCTTATCAGGAGGGGGAGGCTATATGAAGAAGCCCGTATAACTTTGGTCTAGCCCCTTTCAGTGATATACAATAGTCCAGTGGTAGACCAGATCGCTTAAGGATGAAGAGTCGGGGGTTCGACTCCCCCTTCGGTCGCTCTTAGCGTTGCAGGTCGTTGTCAACTGCAATGGTAGCTTGTCCAGTTGAGGTAGGAGACCGCTCCCTGTCCACGTACGACGGGCTCGCTTAACACCACGCCCGACAAGGCGTCATCATTACCTTTTTGCGTCCAGCCACGCAACGGACCCTACGACGTTGCGTCTGCCACGGAGGACGCAGCGTCCTGAACAACCCTGCCTGACACGGTCCAGCTGCAGGCACCAGGGTACTTCCAAGCGCGCGCTTTTGCGCGCTGCCTTTTTGAGCCCCACTGCAAAGCGCAGTTTTTTTCCAAGTGCGCTAAAGCGCTGGCTAATTTGGTCAATGGAAGTACCCTGGCAGGCACATTTGGAGAAAAAAGGGCACCAGGATAATGTCACCATCACCATGATCACGTATCTCAGCTACAATAGTACATTTACGGTCGCCAAATTCAAATCGAAGGCTGGTGGACCATGTAATCAAATCAATCAATCAATCAAACTTATCCTTCAACTAAACCCGTATGGCTATATAGCCTGTATTGCCATTTAACCCGTATTGCCTGGCCATATAGCCCGTATTGCAATTAAACCCGTTTAGCCTCTATAGCCCATATTGCCATTTAACCCGTATTGCAATTAAATACGTATTGCTGAATAGCCTGTATAGCCCATATATCCCGTATTGCCTGGCCATATAGCCAGAATGTGTGTGTGTGTGTACGAGTGAGGTAGGCAAAGAACGCAGTATGTACTATGTGATCATCTGTACAAACGTGTGTGTAGGGGAGGGGGGAGGGGGGAGGGGGGGGGGGGGGGGGGGATGAGGCGGAGGAGGTTAAGAACGCAGGCTGTGTACTATGTGATCATTTGTACAAACGTGTGTGTAGGGGGGGGGGGGGGGGGGGGGGGGGGGGGGGGGAGGAGGTTAAGAACGCTGTATGTAGCCCATATACATGAATAGTGAAATAATGGAAGCTGGGTCTTCAATTTTCGAATTTCGAAATGGTGGTTGCCCCAACCCTCTTTGCTGCAGATATACAACAGCTTGTTGTGCAGCAAGACAGCTCTCACCATTTTCACATGCCACCACCACCCTGGCTTGATGGATATGTATTGCACACAGTAAAAAGCCTACATAAAAAGCTCAATTTGGCAGAACTGTAGTTAACAAAATTGCTGATTGATATGACACACATTGAAGCACACCTAAGGGAAGAAACTCTACTAAGAGAACAAAAGGAGACAGTGGACGAAGGAGTGATTCATGGTGGTGGTCCACCAATATCATGGAAAGGTTGTTGGTGTTTTGGTCTTGTTGAGGAGTTTGATGCTGCAGCGTGGGTGCTAGTGTCGTTTTTTGTGTTATAGGTTTAAGGTAGGTGGTCCGGTTAGCCTAGGGGTATGGAAGGTGGTGGAGTCTTTGGTTGTCTGGGTGTGGTGGGATTAATGAAGTTTGGTGGTTGGTGGTGTGGAGATGATTGAGATAGGTAGTGTGTCTGGTGGGTTTGCACCAGAACAAGAACGCTGCGTATCCAGTGGTGTGTCTCGGTGGGCACAACTAAATAGCCGAACCGCTCGCACCCTGAGACTGGGGTGACAAAAAGATAACGGGAAATTGAAGGAAAGACAGTCTGTAGTCGGATCGAATGACCAGATGATAGCTGGCCCGGTGGGTTGGTGGCTGAAACAGTGAATGTGGATTCTGGCAAGCCATCACAAACATGCAAAAGCGTTAGTGGAGGGTAAAACCAACATGGATAGAAAGGGGACGTTGGAATGAGTTTGTTGAGGGAGGGCACAGCCCACTGAGGGAATGCAAGGGGGGATCCGTGGTTCCGGGTCTATTCCCCGCTTTTCATTGTGACACGGTCGGTACTCTTCCCTTTTTGTCCGGCGGGTGGAAGGAATCTAAATCAGAGCTGTTCTCGTGTTCCAATTGTAGGCGGACCAGTAAGAGTGGTCTGGTCCGGTAAGGTATGTTCCAGGTCTTTCGGTCGGGGCGGCCTCGGTTAGGTGGGGGGGACCTCATCTGTGGTGGTCTCCTCTTCCCGTCCTAATGGGGCGGGCGGCGTAGGCTACGGTGTTTGGCCTCTTTACTTTTCGTTTGTCTCCCAGTCAACCGCTGTTCCTTCCCTCTTTTTCACACCCCTGCTCCGGGGTCTCCCTTGTGCCTGGCTGGGCCGAGGGTTTCTTGTGCCGCGATGGCGCGAGGGCGCGCATTTTTCCCTCGGTCGCGTCAAGCTCGGTCGTCTTTATCTCTATCTTGGGTGGTCCCCTTCCGCTTTTGAGCTTCCCTGCCCGGCGGGTACCGTCAGACAGGGGTGGGCCCCGTCTGTTTGGCTGGCGTTGTGTTGTTCGTGTGTGTGGGGGGGGGGGGCGGGGCGGGGGGGGGTATGTTTTTTTCCTAGGGGGGAAGGGGCGTTGGGAAGCACGGCGGGGTGGGGAAGACCAGAGGACAGCTAGGGGTGAGCTATCATGGGTTGGACACCAAGACCTGGATATGTCTTTAGACTGTCTTAACCTGTGTCCAAAACTGTCTTAACCTGCACGTCTCTCCTGTTTCCTCCCATACTTACATCTTCCCCCCCTAACTCTCGCGCTCCCTGCCCCCCATCTCCTGCCCAACCCCACCTCCAGTGTGTCTGGAAGAAAAGGAACCAGCCTATTGTAGTAGCACCATGGTGATACTAGTAGCTTGACCCCACCCCCACCCCCCCCCCCCCCACAAACACACCCCCACCCACCACTAACTACACATGTCTAAAGACCTCTACCAGAGGGGGGCACATCAGACACATCCTCACACCTAACAATACCACACCCCCCCCCCCCCCCCACCCCCCCCCCCCCCCAGAAAGAACGACCTGCACCTCACCTCGGATGTTTTGACTGAACCAAGGACCCTGTGAGGGTCAGATGCACAAACCAGTTGCTTAATGTGCTGAATGATAACAAGGTATGTTAAGTGTATGTGTATGTGTGTGTGTGTGTGTGGGGGGGGGTAGTGGTTAGGTGTGAGGATGATGAGGTGATTAGAGTAAGCCCCCCCCCACCCACACACACCCACACACCACACAACATGTCTACAGCCTGTAACCAGAGGGACCTCGCCACAATACTCACCACTTACCCCTCCCCCCCCCACACAACACAACACCAACACACACACCACTACACCAACACACACACGTCTACAGGCCCTGCTTACCAGAGGGACATCGAACACCATCCTCACACTACCCCTCCCCCCCCCCCCCCCCCCCCCCCCCCCCACCCCCCCCCCCCCCCCCCCCCCACAAGAAAAGAACGACCTGCACCTAACCTCGGATGATGTTTTTGAGGAACCAAGGACCCTGTGAGGTCTTCGAGGAGGCAACCAGGTGATGGGGAATGCTGAAATGATTAAAACAAGGTATGGTTTTAAGTTGTAGTGTATGTGTGTGTGTGTGTGTGTGGGGGGGGGGGGGTTCTTAGTGGTTAGTGTGAGGATGATAGGTGATACAGTAGCTTGACCGGGACCCCCCCCCCCCCCCCCCCCCCCCCCCCAAACACACACCCACACAGTCTAAGTCCCTGTTACCAAGAGGGACTCGCGACCACAATCCTTAACACTACCCCCCGCCCACCCCCCCCCCCCCCAACCCCAGAAAGAAACGACCAGCAACCTCACACTCGGATGTTTTGACTGAACCAAGGAAAAAGGGGAGTGGGCAGAGAGGCAAAGAGTAAGGGGGAGGGAGGTAAAGGTGACAAAACGGGAGGGAAGGGGAGGGGTGAGGGGGGGCGTTGGGGGGGGGGGGGCGGGGTGGGCGGGAGCAGGGGGAGTATGGGTGAGGTGAGGACCGGGGAAGTACTAGTATGACTGTAGATGACCCCAAGCCAAAACAAAAAACAACCCCCCACACTCACACACACACAGCACACATAATGTCACAGACCTGTAACAGAGGGAACTAGAACACCATCCCTCACACTACACACTCCCACGCCCCCCCACCCCCCTCCCCCCCCCCCCCCCCCCCTGAAGAACGACCTGCACCTCACTCGGATGTCTGGTGTGACTGAACCAAGGACCCTGTGGAGGGTCGAGATGCCAAAACCAGGGCTGAATGATAACAAGGTATGTTAAGTGTGTGTGGTGGTGTGGGGGGGGGGGGGGGCGGGGGGTAGTGGTAGTGTGAGGATGGTGTGCGAGGGTTCCTCTTGGTACAGGGCTGTGAAAACATGGTGGTGGTGTGGTGGTAGTGTGGTGTGTGTGTGTGTGTGTGTGTGTTTGTGATGTGTGGGGGGGGGGGGTAGTGGTCGTTGTGAGGAGGTGTGTTGAGGGTCCTTCGGTAGAAGGGCTGTAGACAAGGTTGGGGTGGTGGTGGTGTGTGTGTGTGTGTGTTCGCCTCAACTCACCCCCGGGGAGTTGACCTCTGAAGAATAGCTCCATGAACTGGCTCGTAGCATCTCCTGGTACGTTCAAGTAATGTGAATGACCCCCCCCCCCCCACCCTGAAGGAGGGACAGTTTTTTTCTACATGGTGCAACCCGGGGCACAAATCACTTACTCGCCGTCGCTCTTCGTGGCGACCAAGGGCCCATTGCGCATTAAAATCTGAGGGTCGCACAATTTGCGACCGGCCGCAAAAAGGAAAAAGCCGAAAAAAGCCCTGCACCTCACCTCGGGTATTTCGACTGAAGAATAGCTCCATGAACTGGCTGGTTGCATCTCCCGGGCCAGATAGTGCCACCACCAGCTCAGCAGATCTCTCTGCCCCGTTGTCAAACTCCAAAAGGGTGGAGTTTTGCCACAGCTTGTTGACAAGCTGAAGCTTTCGCTCCTTGCTGCTTGGGTTAATCTTCCACTCGTTAAACAAGCTCCCGCGCTGCTCCTCGGTGTACAAATATTTCAGCTGATTGGCTAGGCTCTTTCTCTCCCACTGGGCAAGGAGAGATTGTGTGTGGTGGGGTGGTGAAGGTGGGTGGTGGGGGGGTGGTTGCAAGGTGGGTGGGGGTGGGTGAATGTGGATTGGGGGGGGGGGTGATGTGGTGGGGGTGGGGGGGTAGAGGTGTGGTGGTGGTGTGTGGTGTTGTTCTTGCTCTCCACTGCAAGGATAGATTGTGTTGTGGTGGGGGTGGTTGATGAAGGTGGATGGCGGGGGGAATGGTGGTGGTGGTGGTAGAGTGAGGAGGTGGTGGTGGTGGTGGGTGGGCGGTGCGGGGGGGGGAGGGGAGGGGATTGTGGGGAATAGGAGGATGGGGGAGGGGGTGTTGAGTGGGGTGTGGTGTGTTGTGTGTGTGTGGGGGGGGCGGGGGGTGTGGTGGTGATGTGACTGTGTGATGGGTGTGCGGTGTGTGTGGGGGGGGGAGTTGTGGTGTGTTCGCTGGGTGTAGGGGGGCACATGAGAAAGTGCGTGCATACGTAAGAGTCTGAGCCTTGGAATCAGCTACTAAGCGGCTGGGCATGCTCGTTCTCTTCGATGGGGCGCAGGTAGATGCGTGTGTGGGTGGGTGTAGATGGGCGTGTTAGATGGTGAGGGGCCAGGATTGTGTGGGTTAGAGGGGGGGGGTGGGGGGAGAGGAGGGGAGGGGGGGGGGGACGAGGGGGGGGGGGCTTGGGGGAGGAAGGGGATGGGGGCGGGCGGGGGAGAGGACGGGGGGGGGGGATGGCAGGGGGAGGGGGGGGGGAGAGGGGGGGGGGCGAGTGGGAGGGAGGGGCGAGGGGGGGGGGGAGAGGAGGGGTGGGGGGAGGGAGCGTGAGGGGTTTCCCGGCGCCTTTATCTCCGTACTCTACTGGGGGGGGGAGAGGGGAGGGGGGGGGGGATGGGAGCGGGAGGGGGGGGGGGGAGAGGGAGGGGGCGGGGGGAGGGGGTGAGGCGGGGGGGGGAGGGGGGGGGGGGGGGGAGGAAAGGGGGAGGGGGGGGGGAGAGGATGCGGGGCGGGGTTGGGGGGAGGCAGGGGAGGGAGGGGGGGGGGGGAGAGGAGGGGGGGCGTGGGAGGGACAGGGAGGGTGTGCGGGGAGATTGGCGGGGCGGGGGGGTGGGAGGTAGGGGCGGGGGTGCGGGTTAGATGGGGGTGGGGTGTGAGGTAGGTGAGTGGTGGGGGGTAGAGTGTGTGGGGGGGGGAGCGTGGTGAGGGCCTGTGGGGTAGATGGTGTGGGTGTGAGGTAGGGGAGGGTGGGGGGGTAGATGTGTGGGGGTGAGAGGTAGGTGCGGGTGTGGGCGTAGATAGAGGGCTGTGGGGTGTGTGAGGTAGGTGCGGGGGGGTGGGGTTAGATGGTGTGGTGGTGTGAGTAGGTGGGGTGGTGGGTAGAGGAGTGGGGTGTGAGGGTGTGAGGTAGGTGCGGTGTGGGTTAGGATGGGTGGCGTTTGAGGTAGGTTGAGGGTGTGCGGTTAGATGTGTGTGGGGGGTGAGGCAGGTGCGGGTGGGGAGGGTGAGATGATGTGGGTGTTAGGTAGGTGGGAGGGGGGGGGTGGGAGAGGCGTGGGGGATACGGGTGGGGGGATGGGGGGGGAGGAGGGGAGGTGTCGTGGGGGGGGGAGAGGGGGGGGAGTGGGGGGAGGAAAAAAGGGAGGGGGGAGGGGGGAGAGGGGCGGGGGGGGGGAGGGGAGGGGAGGGGGGGGGGGGGGGGGAGAGGGGGTGGGGGGGGGGAGCGAGGGCGGGAGGGGAGGCGGGAGGGGGGAGAGGGGGGGGGGGGGGAGGAAGAGGGTGAGGGCGGGGGGGGGAGCAGGGGGCCGCGGGGGGGGGGAGGGCAGGTGAGCGGTGTGGGGGGGGAGAGGGGGGGGGGGGGATGGGAGGGGACGGGGGGGGGGATGAGGGGGGGGGCGGGGGAGGGAGGGGAGGGGGGGGGGGGAAGAGGGGGGGGGGGGGAAGGGAGGGGAAGGGGAACGGGGGGGGAGGCGGGGGGAGGGGGGGGAGGAAGGAGTGAGGGTGGTTGGGGGAGGAGGAGCGGGGGGGGGGAGCGGGAGGGGAGGGTGTCGGGGGGGGGGAGAGGGGGGGGGGGGGGAGGCGGAGGGGAGGGGAGAGGGGGGAGAGGGGGGGCGGCGGGTGGGAGGGAGGGGAGGGGGAGGGTGGGAGAGGGGGGGTGGGTGGGGGGAGGGAGGGGAGCGTGGGGCAGGGGAGAGGGGGGGGGGGGGGAGGGAGGGTGGGAGGGGGGTGGGGGAGGGGAGGGGGGGGGGGGGAATGGGTGGGAGGGGAGGTGGGGGGGGGGAGAGGGGGCGGGGGGGTGGGAGGAAGGGGGAGGGGGGGGGTTAGAGGGGGGGGGGGGGGGGGAGGAGGAGGGTGATGGGTGGGGGGAGAGGGGAGGGGGGGGGGAGGGTGGTGAGGGGGGGGGGGGGTGGGGGGGGGGGGGAGAGGGGGGGGGGGGGTGTGAGGTAGCGCGTGCGCGGTGTGGGGTAGATGGTGTGGGGGGTTTGAGGACAGGTGAGGGGTTTGGGGTAGATGGTGGGGGGTTGTGAGGTAGGTGAGGTGTGGGGTATAGATGGTAGATGGTGTGGGGTGTGAGGTAGGTGCGGGTGTGGGTTAGACGGTGTGGGGGGTGTGTGTGAGGGATAGGTGAGGGTGTGGGGTAGAGGTAGATGGCGTGGGGGTGAGGTGAGGTAGGTGCGGGTGTGGGGTAGATGGTGTGGGGTGTGAGGTAGGTGCGGGTGTGGGGTAGATGGTGTGGGGTGTGAGGTAGGTGCGGGTGTGGGGTAGATGGTGTGGGGTGTGAGGTAGGTGCGGGTGTGGGGTAGATGGTGTGGGGTGTGAGGTAGGTGCGGGTGTGGGGTAGATGGTGCGTAGGCAGGTGCAGGGATGAGCAAATGACAGAGTCTTTGAATGATCTCCACACAATCGTTATTAATATCATCGTAAGCAGTTCCCCAGAGAAGGCAGTCCGTATGTAGTTCTGGCGACCATTATCTTCCTAACCCCACTGTCAACACTCCTGACCACAGTCATCACCACCACCGCTCAGAATAATATTCTCATGTCAAGAGCACCGACACCACCACCACACTCAGAGTTATGCTCTCACATCCAGGGCACCAACACCACCACCACCATCCAGGGTACCACCACCACCACCACCACTCAGAATCATACACTCACATCCATGGCGCGAGCAGCGCGTTCCAACTCTTTGCAGCGCTCACCACGGGGTCCTTTTGCCTCATTAGCCTACAAAAGGGGAGGAGCTTTATTTAAATGACAATAAAAATGTGAATGTTATTCATATGATTTGCATTTTAAAAATTGCAGCGCTCACCACAAGGATATTTTGCCTCAATAGTCCTTTTGCCCCATTAGCCTGCAATAGGAGAAGAGCACATTTCTGTTAGCCATGCCCCAATTCAAGAGGTGCAAGCAATTGCTACCTGGTCTGACAACGCCGCCACTGCAGCCATCTGTGCTCCCCCTAGCAGTAGAAGAGTGCACACACACACAGAACATGTACACACGTGAGAACACATGTATGTCGCGGACCAACATACCTGTGAGCGCCCCCACTGCAGCCGTCTGTGCTCCCCCTAGCAGTAGAAGAGTACACACACACACACACGCAGACACACACACTTTACAATGCCTAGGACTGACATACCTGACAACGCCGCCACTACAGCCGTCTGTGCTACCCCCTGCCGTAGAAGAGTGCACACACACACACTTTACAAGAGAACATGTACACACGTGAGAACACATGTATGCCTAGGACTGACATACCTGTGATCGCCGCCACTGCAGCCGCCTGACTTCCAACTCGTAGTAGAAGAGTACACACTCACACACACAGGCACACACACACGCACGCACACGCACAAACACACACTTTACAATGCCTATGACTGACATACCTGTGATCGCCGCCACTGCAGCCGTCTGTGCTCCAACTCATAGTAGAAGAGCTCACGCCCGCGGAAGTTGAGTAAGAAGCGAGAGCGGTATCCCAATGGTGTGAACAGTTCATCCCAGAGCTCTATGATGCGGACGATCAGGGTTGAGGGGGTGTCCTGTGCACAGGAGACACAGGGGACAGGGTGAAGGAGGTGTCCTGTGTTTTTAACGGGTTGAGTTTGTTTGCAAAGGTTTGCAGACTTTTTGTGTTTGGGGGGATAGTGTGTGTTTGTGAGAGGGTTGAGGGGGTTGTCCTGCGCAAAGGAGACACAGGGGACAGGGTGAAGGAGGTGTCCTGTGTTTTTAACGGGTTGAGTTTGTTTACGAGGGTTTGCAGACCTTTTGTGTTTGTGAGAGGGTTGAGGGGGTTGTCTCAATGCGCACAGGGGACACAGGGGACTGGGTTTTATCAAAATTTTGCGGAGCTTGTACGGGAGTTTGAAGAGTTTCTTACAGGGGTTTGCGGAGTTTTCTAACGGGGGTGTTGAGGGGGTGTCCTGTGCACAGGGGCCACAGGGAACAGGGTTTTTAACGGGGTTTTGCGGAGTTTGTACGAGGGATTTGAAGACTTGTTTTAATGGTTTTTGCTGAGTTGTTACACGGGAGTCGCAGAGTTTTTAACGGGGGGGGGGGGGGGGGGGGGGGTTAACAGGGGTTAACAGGGTCTCCCAGCCGTCACCAGAGGGGTCATTGCTGATTTTTACATGTTTTATTCTTCCCCAAATCCTAATTTATGATTCAAGATTATGATCATTATTCATTATTATTGTCATTGATGATGATTCTTGGTTATTCATGTGAAGATACAAGTATTTGAACGGAATTACCTAGTTGAGCCTCCCAGCTGTCACCAGAGGGGTCAGCGCTGATCGCTACATGCTTTATTCTTCATTCAAATCCTACTTTATCATTCATGATGGGTATGTCTGTATGTCTGTATGTCTGTATGTATGTCTGTATGTGGGGGTCTGTGTGGGGGTCTCTGTGTAGGGGGGGTCTCTCTCTGTGTGTGTGTGTGTGTGTGTGTGTGTGTGTGTGTGTGTGTGTGTGTGTGTGTGTGTGTGGGGGGGGGGGGGGTCTGTGTGGGGGGCTATGTGTAGGGGGCTATGTATGGCTATGTTCACTTTCAACATACCTGAGCCTCCCAGCCATCATCAGAGGGGTCGATGAAAGCAGGCGATTCAAAGTTGCGTATCTGGCCAGGCATGTCAGAAACGCTTTCTCGTGAGCCTCTTTGCCTTGCTGCTGCTGCTGCTTCTGACTCTGCCATGTGGGCCGTGTGGGCAACAGCCAGTGTAGCTTTGGCAGCTGCCCTCACCTGAAAAATGGAAAGGAAAGAAACGTTTGCATTTTCCTGGTTAATTAATTTGTACTGCCAGACGGTGGGCAGCCGAATTGCTGGCTGAAGCTATGTAACCAAGTTCAAGTTCGAGGTCTTCACCTGGGACAGCGGTATGGGGGTGGGATGGGATGGGGGCATGGGAGCGGGATGGGGGCATGGGAGCTTGTGAGAACGGGATGGGATGAGGGTATGGGGGCATGGAAGCGGGAAGGGAGCGGATTGGGGGCATGGGAGCAAAAAACGAGAGTTCCGACCCACCTGCTACCCAGGGAGCATGTTTGTATGTATTTTACATTCCAGGGGTAACCAAGTAGGCTCAAGGACTTGCCCAACCTTGAATCAGGAAAGGCAGTAAAAAAACAAGCACTGGTGAACTGTAAACGACAGGGGCCCGAAGGTCATGCTATGCAGATAATAAAACAATTTAACAAGAAGGAGTTCAGACCCACCTGCTTTTCTTTGAACCTGGCGTGGTCCCTCTCAGTGGTGACGTGTGCAACTTGTCTGTTCAGCTCCTCTTGCTGAACCTCTTGCTCCTCTAAACTGAACTCCAATTGCAGCACCTACACAACGTACACAAATGTAAGAAGTAAAGCTTGATCGCAAACTCTTTTTTAACTGCCGGCGAGCAGTAAACGTAAATGTAATGATAACGCCTGGTGGGGCATGGTGTTAAGGGAGCCCGTCGGGTAGGGAGCGGTCTTCAACCTATACTGGACAAGCTACCATCGCGGTTGACGACGACCTGCAACGCCAAGAGCGACCGAAGGTGGAATCGAACCCCCAACTCTTCATCCTCAGAGTGATTTGGTCTACCAGTAGACCCATGTATATCACTGATAGGGGTTAAACGTAAATGTAGTAAGTGAGGCTTGACTGCAAACTGTGTGGCCTTACTTCACGCCCAACCCAAATTGCAGCACTTACAGAGCGTACACAAACATTTGTTTTCTTTCTGCCGAAGACGGTGAGCAACTAAATGGCTGGCTGAAGCTATGCAACCAAGTTCAGTTCAAGTACACTTCATAGGGAGTAAGGCATGAATGCAAACTGTGTGGCCTTAGTTCACGCCCAACGCAAATTGCAGCACCTACAGAGCGTACACAAACATTTGTTTTCTTTTTGCCGAAGACGGCGAGCAGCTAAATTGCTGGCTGAAGCTATGCAACCAATTTCAGTTCAAGTACACAGCATAGGAAGTAAGGCATGAATGCAAACTGTGTGGCCTTAGTTCACGCCCAACGCAAATTGCAGCACCTACAGAGCGTACACAAACATTTGTTTTCTTTTTGCCGAAGACGGCGAGCAGCTAAATTGCTGGCTGAAGCTATGCAACCAATTTCAGTTCAAGTAAACAAACATAGGAAGTAATGCATGATCGCAAAGTGCGTGGCCTCAGTACACGCCCAACGCAAATTGCAGCACCTACAGAGCATACAAAAACTTTTGTTTTCTTTATGCCGTAGACAGTGAGCAGCTAAATTGCTGGCTGAAGCTATGCAACCAATTTCAGTTCAAGTACACAGCATAGGAAGTAAGGCATGAATGCAAACTGGGTGGCCTTAGTTCACGCCCAAAGCTATACAAATGCTGCCCCTGGTGAGGTTGAGGTTGAGGCTTAGGGGCATGAGGTTGAGGTTGAGGGAGAGGTAGAGGCGTGAGGTTGAGGGGGCCAGCCCATTCGCTTGCAACCACCATCCACTACCAACCAACCACTACCCACTACCAACCACTACCACACCACAGCCTGGTGCTGCCACCAGCGAGGTCAAACGCTGCCCCTGGAGGAGACCTAACTCCACAAAGCTGAAAAAAAAACTTTCAGATTTGAAAAAGAAAAAAATGATTTGCATCTCGCCCACCTGATTAAGTAGGATCTTTTTCTGTGTCTCCAGTCGCTCAGTCTGTTCCTTATATTGCTCCACTGCTTCTTTCAGACTCAGCACGTCTTGTTCAGCCGAAGCTTTGAATGTGGAGTGCATTCGCCTCAGCTCGCCCTTGTACCTGTTATGAATATAAAATGTCCGCGTTTACATTTTGGGTAGTGCTTGGAAGTACCCTGGTTATTATTGATTGGTGGCCATACGGGGTTGATTGGTTGGCAAGCATGTAGACGGACAGACGGACGGGTGGATAAGCATGTATGGTACGGTATGGGGGTCAAAGAGAAGGGAAAAAGAAGAAGAATTATTTTGTTCATGTTCACATTTCCTGGTAAATTTATTTGTAGTGCCGAAGACAGCGAGCAGCCAAATTGCTGGCTGAAGCTATGTAACCAATTTCAAGTTCGAATATCGGGTTCACCTTAGTTGTGAGGCGAGGTAAGGAAGGCAATGCATGGGATATCTGTTCGATTCCAGTCTTCTCACCATTTCTGTCTGTCTGTCTGTCTGTGTATATGTATGCAAGCATGTAAGTATGTATGTTACAGTCCCGGGTATTCGATTCGATTCCAGTCTTCTCACCATTTCTGTCTGTCTGTCTGTCTGTCTGTCTGTCTGTCTGTATGCATTTAAGTATGTATGTTACAGTCCAGGGGTAGGCCAAATAGGCTAAAAGGACTTGCCCAACCGTGGTAGGAAGAGCTTAAAACGAAAAGGAATCGATGAACTGAACCCCAAACAATCGGGGGCCCTGAGTTTGTGCTACAGTGATCATTTAATTCTATAATATAATTAAATCATCATCTCACCATGCAGTAAGGGACTCCTCCCAAGTTCCAAGTTTAAATATCGGGGTCACCTGGTGAGGTGGGATATCTATCCAATTCCAGTCTTCTCACCATGTCTGTCTGTCTGTCTGCCTGATTGTCTGCCTGTCTGTATATTACAGTCCAGGGGTAGGCAAATAGGCTAAAAGGACTTGCCCAACCGCGGTAGGAAGAGCTTAAAAAGAAAAGGCCATTCCAGTCTTCTCACCATGCAGTCAGGGCCTCCTTCTGGCTCTTCAGGACCTCACGCACGCCTGCAGCATCCCAGCGGCGGAGAGAGCCTGTGCCACTGATGCTGCTGCTGCCAGGCTCCCGCCCTATGCTGCTGGCCACTTCACCAGCATCAAGGTCCTGGTCCATGTTGCTTGTCCTGGGCGGGGCAGTGAGGGGTGGGGGTGGGGGCAGCAGTGAGGGGTGTGTGGTGGGGTGGGGGAGTGTTAAGAGAGCCTGTGCCACTGATGCTGCTGCTGCCGCCAGGCTCCCGCCCTATGCTGCTGACCACTTCACCAGCATCAAGGTCCTGGTCCATGTTGCTTGTCCTGGGTGGGTGGGGGCAGTGAGGGGTGGGGGTGTTGGTGGGGGCAGTGAGTGAGGGGGGGGGGGGGGGGGGGGGGGGGGGGGGGGGGGGGGGGGGAGTGTTAAGAGTGCCACTGCTGCTGCTGCTGCCAGGCTCCTGCCCCTATGCTGCTCACCACTTCACCAGCCATAAGGTCTTGGTCCACGTTGCTCGTCCTGGTGGTGCAAGAGGAGACAATTGTTTAGGAGTGAACATCGGGTTAGGTGGTGGGATCAGTTGACGTGTGTGTGTGGGTGTGTGTTGTGTTTTGGGGGGGGGGGGGGGGGGGGGGGGGGGGGGGTCTATGTGGCTTGTCCTAATGTGCAAGAGGATACAACGGGGCTGTTGTGGAGAAGTGTAAAGCTGGTTTGGTGGTAGGGTCAGTTGATATGATACTGCCATGTCCTGGTCTATGTGGCTAGTGGTCTATGAGGCCCTCAGTCTATGTGGCTGGTGGCCAACGTCCTGGTCAATGTGACTTGTTCTGATGGTGCACTAGAACCCCCCACACACACATCACCAGCAGGTCCTCCCATCCACCACACACACACACATCACCAGCAGGTCCTCCCATCCACCAAACACACACACATCACCAGCAGGTCCTCCCATCCACCAAACACACACACATCACCAGCAGGTCCTCCCATCCACCAAACACACACACACATCACCAGCAGGTCCTCCCATCCACCAAACACACACACATCACCAGCAGGTCCTCCCATCCACCACACACACACACATCACCAGCAGGTCCTCCCAACCACCACACACACACACATCACCAGCAGGTCCTCCCTTCCACCACACACACACACACACATCACCAGCAGGTCCTCCCATCCACCAAACACACACACATCACCAGCAGGTCCTCCCAACCACCACACACACACCTGACATCAGTATGGGATGTTGAGCTAATTCGCACTTTGGACTGCGCTTTATGGTCCCCACACACATCACCACCAGGACCCATCCCATCCCATCCCATCTACCACACACACACACACACACCTGACATCAGTTTGGGATGTTGAGCTAATTCGCACTTTGGACTGCGCTTTATGGTCCCCACACACCACCACCAGGACCCATCCCATCCCATATCATCTACCACACACACACACCTGACATCAGTTTGGGATGTTGAGCTGATTTGCACTTTGGACTGCGCTTTATGGTCCATGGAGTCAGCACAGTCGCTCTGAGCAAAGGACCCCCTCTTAAGCTGCGCCACCTTTTGTTTGCTTTGTGGAGTCATACCCACGCTGGCTGACACATCTCTCCTACTGCCACCCAGATCGGCAAAGTGCTGGGCCGTGCCGGAGGCGGAGTAGGCACTCTTCTGTGGAGTTCCGGGCCCCTGCTCAACCTCTTGCTCGTCAGCGCCCTGCACGTGTGTTGCATGTTGTGTGGGGGGCTCGTCAGGTTGTGGGGGGCTCGTCAGGTTGCTCGTCAGCGCCCTGCATGTGTGTTGCATGCAGGTTGCGCCCTGCTCAACCTCTTTCTCGTCAGCGCCCTGCACGTGTGTTGTATGTATGAATTGTGTTATGTATTTTTAAAGTTTGTGTTGTATTTATGTTGTAGGCATGTTTTTAAGTTGTATGCATGTTGTTGTTACGTTGAATTTATGTTACATTTGTGTTGCATTTGTTTTGTTTTTATATTGTAGTTGTACCCCTATTGTTGCTGATAAGCCTGTTATCGTTGGCGCTGTTCTTATTATTGTAGTCCTAGTTGATGTGTTGATGTTGCGTTTAGTGTTGAAGGCGTATCAGCAGTGTGACCTGACTAGCCCCATACACCCATATACAGGCCATCCACCCCACCCCACCCAACACCCACCCCCTCACCTCAACAGGGTTGAAGGCCCCTCCACCCTCTGCCAGCATCCCCAGGTTGGAAGTAGCTGACGGCAGCACACAGGTGGTACCTAGCATCAGTGGGTCAGTGCGGCTCAAATCACCCCACCCCACCCCACCCCCTCACCTCAACAGGGTTGAAGGCCCCTCCACCCTCTGCCAGGATCCCCGGGCTGAAAGTAGCTGACGGCAGCACACAGGTGGTACCTAGCATCAGTGGGTCAGTGCGGCTCAAATCACCCCACCCCACCCAACACCCACCCCCTCACCTCAACAGGGTTGAAGGCCCCTCCACCCTCTGCCAGGATCCCCGGGCTGAAAGTAGCTGACGGCAGCACACAGGTGGTACCTAGCATCAGTGGATCGCTGCGGCTCAAGTCACTCTCCTCACCACCACTGGCAAGCAGACTCCGCTTCACTGCCCCGCCCATGTTGACCGATGTGACGCTGTTGGTGCGTACGGGTGGGGGCACGTCGTCTTCGCATTCATCCAGCATTTCTGACGGCCACACTGTTGACAGCCCTTCATCTAGCTCATCTGGGTGGTAGGGGGGTGGGGCAGTGAGTGGGTGGGGGGGTGAGTGGATGAGTGGGTGGATGGGTGGTCCGCTTCGCCGCCCCTCCCATGTTGACCGATGTGACGCTGTTAGAAGCGCGCAGTGGGGCTCAAAAAGCGTGCGCGAAATCGCGCTGCGGCGCGCGCTTTGTAGTACCCTGGTGGGGACACGTCGTCCTCGCATCCATCCAACATCTCAGACAGCCGCACTGTTCACAGCCCTTCCTCTAACTCATCTGGGTGTGTGTGTGTGGGTGGGTGGGGGCACGTCGTCTTCACATTCATCCTCTAACTCATCTGGGTGGGTGGTGGTGGGCAGTGAGGGTTGTGTGGGTGGGCGGGTGGGGGTGCGCGAGCGTATGTGTTAGCGTCAACAATTGTTTGTGTGTGTGTGTGGATGTAGGAGGGCTTCATGACCAGGGTACTTCCAAACGCGCGCTTTTGAGCGCTGCCTTTTTGAGCCCCACTGCACATTTCGCGCAGTTTTTTGCAACCCCCTGAGGGCGCAGCAAGCAATTTTTGCGCTCTTTGCACTACAAAGCGCAGTTTTTAAATTTTCAAGTGCGCTAAAGCGCTGGCCAATTTGGTCAATGGAAGTACCCTGCCCATGACGCATGCATAATCCCCCCTTGAATCCATCAAGCCGAGGGCACATTTGGAGTCTAGTAGGGCACCAGGAAAAATATAATCATCATCATCATCACATACCATCATCAGGCATGCCTGGATCCTCCATCTTCTTCTTCACAGTTGTGTAGAGTTGTGTTTATACACACCCACGCACACAAACAAATGTAGACGCAAACACATACCATCATTGGGCTTGTCTGGATCCTCCATCTTCTTCTTCACACTTGTGTTGAGTTGCGTTTTAACACACTCACACACACAAACAAACATACGCAGACGCAAACACATACCATCATCGGGCATGCCTGGATCCTCCATCTTTTTCTTCAAAGACTCCAGGGCATTCTCCGCCTTAGTGTTTGCCGCCTGTCCTCTCTCCAGTCGGGACAGCTCCGACCTCATGGCCGCCACCAGCTCGTCCTTCTCAGTGCTTTCCCTACTCATCTCTCCAATGGCAGCAGCAGAAGCAGCAGCCCCGTCTGCTCAGGGGAGGGCGGGGATGTGGCAAGGGGTGTTAGGAAGTGGGGTACCAGGGTGTATCAGGGAGTTCGGAACCACCGTTACATTGGCAGCATCAACACCAGCAACCTTGTCTGTCCGGGGGAGAGGAGGGGAGGGGAGGGCAGGGATACGGCAAGGGGTGTCAGAAAGTGGGGTACCAGGGTGTACCAGGGTGTCCGGTACCACCATCGCATTGGCAGCACCAACACCCAGGGTGTATCAGGGAGTTCGCCACTCATCTCTCCATAGGCAGCAGCAGCAGCAGCAGCAGCAGCCCCGTCTGTTCAGGGGAGGGCGGGGATGTAGCAAGGGGTGTCAGAAAGTGGGGTACTAGGGTGTATCAGGGAGTTCGGAACCTCCGTTACATTGGCAGCATCAACACCAGCAACCTTGTCTGTTCAGGGGAGAGGAGAGTAGGGGAGGGCAGGGATACGGCAAGGGGAGTCAGAAACTGGGGTGCTAGGGTGTATCAGGGTGTCCGGTACCACCATCACATTGGCAGCATCAACACCCAGGGTGTATCAGGGAGTTCGCCACTCATATCTCCATAGGCAGCAGCAGCAGCAGCTCCGTCAGTACAGGGAGGAGGAGGGATATGGCAAGGAATGTCAGAAATGGGGTGCTAGGGTGTATCAGAGTGTTCGGTACCACCATCACATTGGCAGCCTCAACACCCAGGGTGTATCAAGGAGTTCGCCACTCATCTTTCCATAGGCAGCAGCAGCAGCAGCAGCTTCGTCTGTTCAGGGGAGGGCAGGGATGTAGCAAGGGGTGTCAGAAAGTGGGGATACTAGGGTGTATTAGGGTGTTGGTACCACCGTCACATTGGCAGCATCAACACCAGCAACCTTGTCTGTACGGGGGAGAGGAGGGGAGGGGAGGGATACGGCAAGGGGAGTCAGAAAATGGGCTGCTAGGGTGTATCAGGGTGTTCAGTACCACCATCACATTGGCAGCATCAACACCCAGGGTGTATCAGGGAGTTCGCCACTCATCTTTCCACATGCAGCATCAACACCAGCAGCCCCGTCTGTTTAGGGAAGAGGAGGGATATAGCAAGGAATGTCAGAAAGTGGGGTACTAGGGTGTATCAGGTTGTTCCGTACCACCATCACATTGGCAGCATCAACACCAGCAACCTTGTCAGTTCAGGGAAGAGGAGGGATATGGCAAGGGGTGCCAGAACGTGGGGTACTAGGGTGTATCAGGGAGTTCGGTGCCACTGTCACATTGACAGCATCAACACCAGCAACCTTGTCTGTACAGGGGAGGGGAGGGGAGGGGAGGAGGGGAGGGAGGGGAGGGAGGGGGAGGGGGAGGGGGAGGGGGAGGGGGAGGGGAGGGGGAGGGGGGGAGGGGAGGGGGAGGGGGAGGGGGAGGGGGAGGGGGAGGGGGAGGGGGAGGGGAGGGGAGGGATATGGCAAGGGGTGCCAGAAAGTGGGGAACCATGTGTATCAGGGTGTTTGGTTCCACCATCGCATCGGTCCCTACTAATAAGTCAAGGAGTGCCCACACGCACCATTAACCTCCAGCCTGTGGAGCTCCTGAAGAAGGTGGATGGGTGGTGGTGGGTCGGTGGTGTGTGTGTGTGGTGGGTGGGTGGGTGGGTGGGTGGGGGGTCGTGATGGATGTGATGGAGCGACCTGCAAGGGTCGTGAGAGGGGGTGATAAGTCAGGGAGTTCCCACACGCACCATTAACCTCCAGCCTGCGGAGCTCTTGACGAAGGTGGATGGGTGGTGGTGGGTCGGTGGTGTGTGTGTGGTGGGTGGGCGGGTGGGTGTGTGGGGGGGGGGTCGTGATGGATGTGATGGAGCGGCCCGCAAGGGTCGTGAGAGGGGGTGATAAGTCAAGGAGTTCCCACACGCACCATTAACCTCCAGCCTGCAGAGCTCCTGACGAAGGTGGATGATGGCCTCCCTCACAGCGGCCTCTCCGGTGCTGTTGGCCATGCAAGCGTGTCTGTCAGAGGCACGCGCACCGGTCCTAGGGGATACAACGGAGGCGCTAAGGCTGTCAGAACCATGCTTGAGGCAGCGCACCTCGGCTTGGAGGGCGGCCAGCGCCTCAGCAGCTTGGGGTCCGACAGGGTGCTGAGAGGTGGCAGGTGATAGGTGGTGAGTAATAGGTGTTTGTGTGTTTGTTTGTGTTTGTTTCTGTGCTTCTGTGTGTGTGTTTGTGTGTGTTTTTATGTGTGTGTTTGTTTCTGTGTGTGCTTGTGTGTGAGTTTCTG
>JACBWV010000264.1:1038800-1130906 GCA_013435795.1 Chlamydomonas sp. ICE-L | reverse complement strand
CTTGAGCACTTTGGGCTTCCGCAGAAGAAACGGGCCACAGGGACAGACTCCTCCCCCCACCCACCCCCTCCCTCTGGGCCTAATGTCAGCCTCCTCCTCCACCATTTCCCGGGCCTTGACCTTGTCCTATCACTTCGGCTCTCCTCCGGAACTGCTCCGGGGGACACCAGACCCCCCCAATGCTGCGGCCTCTCTCTCTTGTCAAGGCCTCCTCCTTTGCCTTCCTAGCCTGAATTCGTCACCCTTGGCCGGCAGGGCCGGTTTTCTTTTTTGTTGCACCGTTTGTCGGGATGCTTGTTGCTTTCACATCGCTGGTTACCCCTTTCATCAGGGACGTAGGTTTGCCATTCTTGCGTTGCTTCGAATTGGAGCCTGCCAAGGTAAAAAAAATCGGAAGGGTAGAATATGTCCATGGGCCAGGAGTATTTGTTTGGTGGAGCCCCCCCTTTATGGGGGCGGGAAGCCCCCCCCAGGGGACACCGCCCCGTGTTTGTTTGTGCGACGTCGATGCGACCACACTAAGCTGACACGTAAACTAACTGGCTTCGGTCTCGCTTGATTACGTGCTATCTGGTAGCTCCGATAACCCTCTACGCCAATTCAATTTCCGCGGCGCTTGCGCCGCCGACTCCTAGGTACTAACCTATTTCAGATGTATGTGTCCAGGTTAGTTAGCTACTTTCAGTCCGACTCACCTGATTTCCGGATTGTTTTGCGTTGCGATCGCCGTGGCCAAGTTGGCTAAGCGCGGAAGCCCCGCGGGGTTCCGGGGGTCCAGCAGAGCCCGCGTCCACTGGGTGCAGCGAGTCGTCACACCATATTGAACGCGCTGCACACAAAACAGCCGCAGGGGTGGTTTGGTTGCATTGCAAGGCCAATTATTATATCGGGATACAAGAAACGAATATTCAAGGAGGCCAAGGTTTGTTAAGGTCCTACCCGTGCTTTGTTTTTCAACATCTGAAAGTGGGTTGTTTCTCCTAGCTTTATGTTTGTAGGCCTCCTCAAAGGGACACCGGTTTACTTTAGTGTTTGTTTTTATCGCTTTTATAGCTTTTTTGTAGCTTTTTTAACGGCAAACAATTGAAATGTTGAAAACTTTTTTGTATCCTTTTTATACAGCGATGTTTCTCTTTCCAAACGGTTCAAAACTACGGCCAATTCGCTATATATAGCGGGAAAAAAAATATATTCCCTGGCCACACATCGAAAATGTAGAACAACGATAAAGCAAACTAACATTACAAGTATTAAATAAAGCACAACAAGTACTTACAAGTATTTAAAGCACTGCAGCACATACAATATAATATAAAGCACAAACCCAGTACACATTCAAAGTATAACGCACACAGTACATACAAGTATAAAGCACAAACCAGTTACATTACAAGTATAAAGCACATTTTACACAGCACCTGAGGCTTACGCTTTTGACCTGCTCCTCTCAGGCTTTTGAAAGCAGAGGCCATTGTCGCGGGTCCCTTTTTTCGCCCCAGCAGCACTCAAGCTTGGGATTGTTATCTGCACCAGGGTTTTTTATTGAATTTTATTTTTTATTGTGAAGGTTTTTTGTACTACGTTTTCACATTTGAAATGTTACACTGTGTTTTTAAATTTGGAATGTTATTGTATACTATGTTTTTTTGAATTTGGAAACTGTTGATGTGCATCAGGGTTTTTTCTTTGAATGATTTATTTTGTGACGGTTTGTTTTTGTGTACCTAAGCTTTTAAAATTTGACTGGCATATATGTTTAAACTTTGGATGTTGATCTGCATCAGGGTATTTTGTTTTGAATGATTTTTTATTTCGAATGTTGTACTATGTTTTTTTTTTTTTTTTTAATTGGAATGTACACACTGTTTTAAATTTGGAATGCATATACTTATGTTTTTTATTGGAATGTGATCTGTCCAGGTATTTTATTTGACCCATGTTATTTATTTTATAATGTGTCTTACCTATGTTTTGTAAAGGGAATGTTTATCTATGTTTTATTTTCTGATTGTTTTTTTATTTTGATGTGTACCAATTTATTTTTTACTTGGAATGCTTAACCTATGTTTTTGTACTGGAAGTTTATCTATGGTTTATTTTGATTGTTTTTAATTTTGAAGTGATCTGCAATCAGGTTTTTATTTCAGATTCTCTGTCGGCCCGGTTGATAGTAGCTACTCGGGACCCAAGCCTGATTTCGGATTGTTGCGTAGCCATTAAAATGGCAGAATTAATGCGGGCGCCCAGGAGGGGAGGGTTTGGTTCATGCGTCTCGCCATGCAACGACCAGGGCTCTTTTTTCCGCTATTCTAGCGATCGCTTGTTTAGTTTAGTTTGTAAGTTTTTGACCCCGTTTTGGAAAGAAAAATTATTGCCTACAAAAAAGAAAAAAAAAGTTTTAAAAAGTTTTGCTTTTTTTGCCCCCCAAAAAAGCTACCAAAAAGCACTATAAAACGGTGTTTCTATTGAGAGGCCTCCACCCATAAATAATCGGGAGAAACCCACTTTCAGATTTGAAAAAACAAAAAAAAACCGCCATTGCAACGAGGGAATCCACCCAGTTTAGAACGGCGCATCATCGGAAATATAAAACATCTAGCGAAAGTATCTGGCCCTTCTTTACACCTGCTGGTTTGGAGCTATCATCCCCCAACCACAACACCAGGAGCAACAGCATAGCACAGTAGCAGCAGTAAATGCGGGGCCTGGCCGGCAAAGGTGGCGGAAACTTGGCAACAGGAAGCCGCCGCAGAGCAGACGGGAATTGACGGCTCCAGTTGGCACGCGTCGTTCGGAAAAAAAAAAATGGAAAAAAAAACCAACACTCTGCGAGTAAAAGTGTCATGGCCCTTCTCTACACCTCGGGTGGGTGGGTCCTCCTCAACACCCCGCCGCCAACAGCACAATAAACAGCGCTAGCAAACAGGAGCAGCAGCGGGTTACCCAGTGTTATGACACCTAATGCTTTAGAGCATTATCCACTGTTGCAGGATGTAGGGTGCTGGCCAGCACACAGTTTTGTTGGCGGTCGGTTACACAGGATATTTTGTATTGTTCACAGCCAGGGAATGTGGGCAGGAAGGGGGGAGGGGGGTGGTGGTGGTGGTAACAATGGTTATGTGGTCTAGGTGGTGGGGGGGGTCGGTGGTCCCAAATTAAAAAGCTTCTTGTGCAGGGCAGTGCTAAGTGAGGACCCTCCTAAGTCAAAAAACTTAGAAAAAGTCCCTCTCTAGTCGACAGCATCGCAAGCCGCGGAAAAAGGGGAACAGAGGAACTATTGGCAGAGAGTTGTTGGCTATCGGAACGAAAGGTGGCAATGAGCGGACCGAAGCCAGTTTTGGTTACGAAAAACAGTTGCCTGACGGTAGGCTTGTCTCCGTCACACGTTCATTCGGCGGAGAACCACAACTGGCAACGGTCTTTGACCCTGAGGCGCCCTGTCCCCCAGAAAGGGGGGGCTCTGCCAAAAAAGGAAACCAAGAGTAAAAAATAAGCTCTGGATTTGCCTAGGGTCCTTAGGGTTCTTTCTTCAGGTAATTTGTGAGGCAGGTGCTCTAGGAAATTATTCTTAGTATATTATATGTATTATATTACTTATTATTAACAAACCCGTAGGGGGGGTGTAATTTGGGTTTGTTGGGGGGTGTGTAACAAATAAACAGCTTCTTCTTCCCGCGGCAGTTATTGAGCCTGGTACCTTGGTGTTCTTCTTAAGGTAAACTTGTTGAGCGGTGGGTTGGTTCCTAAGAAATATTGTTCACGCGAACCAGTTAGGGAGAGTTAATCCAGAGGGCCCCCGTTCAATGAGAGAACCATCCTGTTGTAAAAAGGGGGTGGTGTGGGGTTGGGAGGTGTTTTTTTTTTTCTCCGGGGATAGGTTATGGTCAGATTGTGATGCCTGATTGATGTGATGCCGTGATGCTGGATGTTGGTGATTCGTGGTGGTGGGGTGATGCTTGATGCTCGGTGTGATACTGATGATGGTGTGTGGTGATGGTGGTGATGATGAGGGATGGTGATGATTTTTAAATGGTACTCCCCATTGTGTAGGCATGTGGTACAACGTGGCCTTCTGGTGTGGATACATTATGCGAAGGTACCTGATGCGTGTGCTTGCCGCTGCTTTGGGGCTCCCTTTGAGGATGTGAGAGAGAGAGGAGAGAGGAGAGGAGTAGAGAGGAAGACGCGGATAGAGGAGGAGAGAGAGAGAGAGGGAGGGCGTGGATTGAGAGGGAGGGACGACGAGCGGGAGAGGGGAGAGGCTAGAGAGGGAGGGAGAGAGAGAGAGTAGAGAGGAGCGAGGAGAGAGAGGACGATGGAGGGAGGGGGAGCGAGGAGAGAGAGAGAGCGCGAGGAGAATGGCGTGAGAGGGAGAGAGGGATGAGATTATGGACGAGACTGAGGATTGGAGAGAGAGGATGATGAGAGTAGGAGAGGGAGAGAGAGCGAGCGCGTGCGAGGAGATGGTGCGGGAGAGAGAGAGAGAGGAGAGAGAGCGAGGTGAGTGGGACGGAGGTGGGGGGGGGGAGGAGGAGGAGGAGAGAGAAAGAGAGAGTTCAAAGTAAGTAAAAGAAGCGCAAGAACACTGGCTTTGTCGCGTAGCTAGCGGGGGGGAGAGCGGAAATGGAATCTAGTGCAGCGGACCGCCGAAAGCCAGGTGGGTTCCGAAATGGTTGGTTATGGCCAGGGTAAGAGTACCGCACGGGACGGAGGGTTGGTAAAAACGCCTGGGGGCTTTGCCCAAAACACTCACCAATCATTACAGTAACCGTAAGGGCTCCTGCCCCCCAGAAGGGGGGGGGGCTCTGGGGCTCGGGCTCTCTGCCCAAAACACTACCAATCAATTACAGGCGAGAATTTGAGGATAGCTTGGTTGGACGCCGGTGCGCTGCATCATTCACCTCCATGGGGGAGGGGGGCTTCTTTTGCTATGCATAATCTTTGGTGGAACGCGAAAACTGGGGGATGGTATGACTAGGAGGATAGGACATATCAAAATAAGCACCGGCCTGTTCCCAGCAGGATGGGCTGGGTTGCTACCCGTGCTCGTCGGAAAAAGGGGACAGGGAAACATGCCAGCCTATTCTAATCCTCACACCTGGGAGGGTAGGTTGGTTAGGTGCCTTGTTTTTTGGCTTTCGTTGCGCTTTGGTCAATTTGGTTTGGTTTAGGTCAGATGGTTGAGGTTGAGTTGATTTGGTTTAGTTTAGTTTTAGGTTAGGTTGTTTGGATAGGGAGGATAGGCTACGATCAAGTAGGCGAAAGGCTCTGGGATCCCAGCCGATGGGAGGTTTTGAATGGCAACGTCGTAGGACAAAGGGTGACGGAACAGCATCCTGACTCCACAATGGGAGGGACGTGTAGTTTTGCGTTTGGTTTCAGGTTTGGTTTCATTAGTCAGTTTGGTTTAGGGCGGACGAGTGTGGTTTGGTTTGGTTTAAGGTTGTGCGACATTGTTTTGGTTTTTGTTTTGAGTCGGTGTAGTTTTTATTTAGTGTTGGATGAGTGTTGGGGTTGTTCAGTTGTGTTTGGTTTAAGTTTTAGGTTGGCTTTGTTTGGTTTAGGTTGAGTTGGTTTGTTTGGTTACGTTTAGGTGGTTGGTTTTAGGTTGAGTTAGGTATTGAGTGGTTTTGGTTAAGGTCAGGTTGTTGTTTGGTTACGGTGAGTTGGTTTGGTTTAGGTTAATTTGGTTTAATTCCACACTGGAGAGGGACGTTTGTTGGTGTCTGGTTTGTTATTTTTTTTCCCTGAGTTTTTGGTTTGTTTTGTTTTTTTATTTGGTTGGTATTTAGGTTGGTTTGGTTTGGTGGTTTTATGTCGGTTGGTTTGGCTCTAGGTTGGTATGGTTCGGTTTATGGGTCGGTTTGGTTTAGGTTGTGGTTGGTTTCGGTTTTGAAAATCCAATCCTCACACCGGGAAGAAGTTCGGGTTGGTGTGGTTGAGGTTGTGATTGAGTTGGTGTTGGTTTAGTGTGGTTTGTTTGGTTGATTTTTTTGTGTTGAGTTGTTTGGTTACGATTTTATGGTTGGTCTTGGTTTTAGGTTTGAGTTTGTTTGGTGTTTAGGTTATTGGTTGGAATTCCACACATGAGACGGGAGTTTGTTGGTTTGTTTGTTTTAGTTAGTTAGTTTACTTGGTTTGGTTTAGTTACAGGTGGTTGTTTTGTTTGGTTGTTCGGTGTTTATGTAGCGGTTTGGTCTAGTGGTATGTGGTTTGTTTGTTGGTTAAGGTCGGTAGTTTTTTTAGTTTAGTTGGAGTTGTTCCGGTTTTGAACATTTCCCACAATCCTTCCACCTGGGAAGAAGTTCGGTTTGGTTGGGTTTTGTGTTTGGTGAGTTGGCTGGTTGGATGTAGTTTGCGTTTAGTTTAGGTTGGTTTGGTTTGGTGTTTGGTTGGTTTTCATTTTAACATTATAACTCCTCCACCCTTGGGAGGAAAGTTGGTTTAGTTTTAATTTAGTTAGGTTTTTTCGTTTTTAGGTTGTTAGGTTCGGTTGTTTAGTGGTGTTCGTTTCTAGATGTAAGTGATCTGTAGTGTGGTAATTTGTTGTGTGTAATGTTTTTTCGTTTAAGCTGAGTTTGGTTCGGTTTTATCGTTGAGTTTCGGTTGTGTTTTGGTTTTTGGTTCTAGGTGTCTGTTTGGTTGTTTGGGTTGTTTGTTTGATTCCAATCTCTCACCCTGGAACGGAGTTGGTTCGTCGTTTACGTTTGGTTTGGTTTGGTTGGTATGGGAGTTGGCTTGATTCCAATCTTCAACCTGGGGGGAGAAGTTTGTACGTTTGGTTGGTTTGATTTTCAGGTGGTCGGTTGGTCCAGTTGGATTCAATACCTAACCCTGGGAGGGAGTGTTTGTAGTTAGTTGGTTTGGTTGGTTCAGGTTCGGTGGTTGGTTTGTGGACTTACCAATACCTAAAACACTGAGGTGGGAAGTTTTGATTCTGGTTTTGTTTTTGTTTCAGGTCGGGTTGGTTCGTTGTTTTGGAATTTCCCCTCCTCAAACCATGGGAGGGAGTTGTTTGGTTTTGGTTTGGTTTTTTAATTGCCAAATCCATGACCACTGGGCTAGGGGTTGAGGGAAGGTTGGTTTGACGTTTAGGTTTTAGTTTGGTCTTAGTTTTGGTTTAATTTGTTTCTGGTTTGAGATAGCATATGATTTCTTGTGTTAATTTTGTATTGGGTGTTGTGGGCTGTGGGCCGGATTGAGTGTGCGGTTGTTGTTGGTTGTGGCTGTTTGTGAATGTGCTTTGTGTGTGGGTGTGGGGGGGGTGTTGTTTGTGGGGTGTGTGTGTGGGGGGGGGGCGGGGGGGGGGAACAGGTGGGGCACAAGGGCACAGCGGGGGCCAGGTGGGCAAGCCGGGGGGGGGGCACAAGGGGGGGGGCAAGGATGCCGGCACAAGGGCAAAGGGGTGGGGGGGCACAGAAAGGGCACGGGGCACAAGGCGTGGGGGGGGGGGGCCAGGGCAGGGGGCCACCCAAGGCAAGGGGCACAAGGCCAGCAAGGCAGGACAATGGGCACAGGTGGACAGGCTGGGGGGGGGGGCACAGCAGGGCAAGGGACCAGACAAATGATCTAATTCTTTCTCACTGATGAACGACCTGCTGCTGTAGCCGGGCCAGCCAATGAGGGGATCCAAAATAAATTGAGTGGTGTGCGGGTGTGGTGTGTGTGTGTGTATCGGGTGTTTTTGGTGTTGTTGTTGTGTGAGATAGGTTTTGTGTGTTTTCGGTAGGGGGTAGGGTGTTGTAGGGTGTAGTGGTTTTAGGTGTGTGGTCTTTTGTTTGGTCTGTGTGTGTGTGTGGGTGAAGGGGAGACACGAGGGGTGAGGAGAGAAGACAAGAGCAAGTGACATTCCTCACCGATGAGACAAACGCAGGCTACTGATGTAGCGAGGGGCCAGCCATGAGGGGGTCTCCAAAAGAAAGTCGATCTTTGCAAGCAATCCATGTTCGGAGCACGTTAGATTCAGTAGCGCTTCTTAGAGGCCGTATTAGCCCGGAGTGAGGCGGCTGGTGAACGACGAGGCGTGGTGGCCGTGTGGGCAGGCAAGCCGGCGATGGGGTTGTGTAACCGGGTTAGTGGGTTTGGGAGTGGTAGGTTAACGCTGCCTCCTGGTTACAGCCTGGCGTCTCCATGCTGTAGGGTTTCGGTTGGGTCGGTCACCAGAGTTACTTGGCTTTTGAAGGGCCTTTACACTTGGTTGGATGGCTTGGATGGCGACGTGTTTTGTGTGGGGGTTTGTTGGTGTGTGGACCCCATCAACCTATAGGAGGGGAAGTGGATCGGTTTGGCTTGGTTCGTTCAGGTTGTTTGAGTTGGTTTGATTGGTTTGGTTTGTTTTGATTGGTTTGGTTTTTCATGCCGGTAGCGAGTACTTGGCTTTTTAGGCCTTCACACTTGGCTAGATGGCTTGGAGTGGCGACGTGGGTGTGTGGACTCAAACCGATAGGTGGAGGGAAGACGGACTCTGATTTTGTTTTTGATTGATTCGATGTTTGTTCTTTGAGTTGGTTTATTTTTGGTTTTGGTTTACGGATTTTCGACAGCGCATATAGTATTGGCCTTGAAGGGCCTCACACTTAGGCTGGAGCTTGGATGGCGACAGTGGACCTCGACGCTGACAGGGAAGGGAAGGGGATACGGTTTGGTTGGGTTTGATTTTGATTTGATTGGTTGTTTGGTTGGTTTGATTTGGTTTGGATTGGTTTGATGGTTGGTTTGATTGTTTGGTTTGTGAGTTGGTTTTGTTTGTTTGGATGTTGCTTGGTTGGTCATTCGTTGATGGTGTTCCATTGTTTTATATGTAGTTTAGTACTTGGCTGGAGTGAAGGGAAGAGCCTTTGTACTTGGTTGGGATGGCAGTTCCTTAGATTGAGATGGTGGAAGTTGTGGACTCAACTCTGATAGGATGAAGGATTTGGTTGGTGCGCCATGCTTTTGGTTGGTTTTCATTTGGTTTTTTTTCGTTTTCACTTGGTTTGTTTAATTTGTGTTTCATTTCATGGCAAAAAGTCTTGGGCTTGGAAGGGCCTTCGCCACTTGGCCTGGATGGCTTGGATGGCGACGGTGGACTCAAACCTGATAGGATGAAGGGATTGGTTGGCATGATTTGGTTGGGTTTCATTTGGTTTGGTTTCATTTCATGGCAGTCCTTGGCTTGAAGGGCCTTCGCACTTGGTTGGATGGCTTGGATGGCGACGGTGGACTCAACCTGATAGGATGAAGGGATTGGTTGGCATGATTTGGTTGGGTTTCATTTGGTTTGGTTTCATTTGGTTTGGTTCCATTTCATGGCAGTACTAGGCTTGAAGGGCCTTCGCACTTGGTTAGATGGCTTAGATGGTAAAGGTGGACTCAACCTGATAGGAGGGAAGGGATTGGTTTAGCTCAGCATGGGCATGAGCATGAGCACGATCACACAAGGACATGGGTCATGCATAGTGTGCAAGGGAAGGGAGGAATGGGAGGGATGGAGGGGGAGGAAAAGGGAGGGAAGGGGGAAAGGAGGGGGAAAGGAAAGGAGAAGGAAATGGGACAGGGAAGCGGATGGGCAAAGGGCAGGGGAAGAGAAAGAGAAAGGGGCAAGGGCAAGGGAGAGAGAGGGCAAGGTCAAAGTCAAGGTCAAGGAAGGAGACGGAGAGGAGAAAGGAGAGGAGAAGGAGAAAAGGGGAAAGGGAAAGAAAAGGAAAGAAAGGAACAAGGAGAAGAAAAGAAAAAAAGAGGGAAGGGAAGAGAAGGAAGGAAAAGAAAAAGAAAAGGAAAAAAGGAAAAGAAAAGGAAAACGAAAGGGAAAAGGAAAGGGAAAAGGAAAAAACGAAGGAAACAAAAAAGGAAAAAAAAAAAAAGGAAAAAGAAAAAAAAGGAAAAAAAAAAAAAGAAGGAAAAAAAAACAAAAAAAAAAAAAAAAAAGGAAAGGAAAAAAAAAAGGAAAAAAAGGAAAAGAAAAAAAAAAGAAAAGGAAAAAAAGGAAAAAAAAAAAAAGGGAAAAAGAGGAAAAAAAAAAAAAAACAAAAAAGGAAAAGGAAAAGGAAAAGGGAAAAGAAAAGGAAGGAAAAGGAAAAGGAGGGAAAGGAAAAAGGGAAAAGGAAAAGGAAAAAGGAAACGGAAACGGAAAAAGGAAAAGGAAAAGGAAAAAGGAAAAGGAAAAGGAAAAAAAAAGGAAAAAAAAAGGAAAAAAGGGAAAGAAATAAGGGAAAAGGAAAAAGGAAAAGGAAAAGGGAAAAACAAGGGAAAAGGAAAAAGAAAAAGGAAAAAGGAAAAGGAAAAGGAAAGGAAAAAAGGAAAAAAAGGAAAGAAAAAAAGGAAAAAGGAAAAAGGAAAAGGGAAAAGGAAGAAAGAAAAGGAAAAGGAAAAGGAAAAGGAAAAGGAAAAGGAAAAGGAAAAAGGAAAAGGAAAGGAAAAAGGAAAAGGAAAAAGGAAAAAGGAAAAAGGAAAAGGAGAAAAGGAAAGGAAAAAAGGAAAAAGGAAAAGGGAAAAGGGCGAAAAGGAAAAGGAAAAAGAAGAATTAATAAGGAAAGGAGGCAAAGGAAAGGAAGGAAAAGGAAAACGTGACAGACAAGTAAATTTTTGAAAAGGAAAAGAAAAGGGAAAAAGGAAAAAGGACGAAAAGGAAAAGACAAAGGAAAGGAAAAGGAAAAGGAAACGGAAAGGAAAAAGGAAAAGGAAAAGGAAAAAGGAAAAAGGAAGGAAGAAAGGAAAAAGGGGAAAAAAGGAAAAGGAAAAGGAAACGGAAAAGGAAAGAACAAACGACGCCTCGACATTCCGTCGCCGTTCCATCGCTGCATGGCGCTGCGTGGCGACTCACGTGCCTGGCTAAACTAGTCAGAAAAGGCCCCCAGTACCTCCCAGGCTCTGCGCTTTGCAAAGTTCAAGGGGCAGTGCGTCGCACTGAGATTGCACCAAGCAGCTCAATTTGCAACGCGTCGCACACAAAGCCTGTGCACATGTGGCCCGCAAGATGCTTTCTCATTCCTCCTCACTGTTTCTGCTTTTGGCTACTTGTGGCAGCTTCCAGGCAGCTTCTGTTAGCCGCCCTTTTGGCTACTCGTGGCAGTTTCTAGGCAGCTCCTGTTAGCCGTCCTTTTGGCTACTCATGGCAGCTTCTAGGCAGCTCCTGGTACCCGTCCTTTTGGCTACTCATGGCAGCTTCTAGGCAGCTCCTGTTGGCCGTCCTTTTAGATACTCGTGGCAGCTTCTAGGCAGCTCCTGTTAGCCGTCTTTTTGGCTACTTGTGGCAGCTTCTAGGCAGCTCCTGTTAGCCGTCCTTTTGGCTACTTGTGGCAGCTTCTAGGCAGCTCCTGTTGGCCGTCCTTTTAGCTACTCGTGGCAGCTTCTAGGCAGCTCCTGTTAGCCGTCCTTTTGGCTACTTGTGGCAGCTTCTAGGCAGCTCCTGTTGGCCGTCCTTTTAGCTACTCGTTGCAGCTTCTAGGCAGCTCCTGCTAGCCGTCCTTGGGCCAGTCCCGTGGTCAAGGTAAGACCATGGGACAGCTAGCTCACAACAGGTCCCGTGGTCATGGGTAGACCATGGGACAGCTAGCTCACAGCAGGTCCCCGTGGTCATGGGTAGACCATGGGACAGCTAGCTCACAACAGGTCCTGTGGTCATGAGTAGACCATGGGGCAGCTAGCTCACAACAGGTCCCGTGGTCATGAGTAGACCATGGGACAGCCAGCTCATGCCCCCTAACTGTCTCTTGCAGGGTCAAGGTATGACCATGGGACAGCTAGGGTCGGACACCAAAGTCATTCGCTGTGTCTTCGGGAGGATTAACTTGGTATATGAGTTGCCTCTACCAACCCCCCCAGAAGCTATCTAGATTTGCACCCTGGAACAAGGTTTAAACGCGGGCACGTAGCTAATACCTTACACACACACACAAAACACACACAGAAACACACACACAAAACAGTGGTAGCACACACACCTGCTTCTTGGACAGAGGGAAGGTGACAAGCTTAACCAGGATGGTGATCAGAATGATCGAGAATCCATATGAGTAGGGGACATGGAGAGCCTGCAAACCGCCACCCATGACCTGATTTATCAAAATGAAAGGGTGGGGTGGGTAAGTGTGTGGGTAGCTGAGCGGGAGTGTTGTTAGTCAAGTGGCTGGGTGGTGGTGGTGATGGTGGTGGTGGTGGTGGTGGTGGTGGCGGTGGGGATGGATGGGGGGGGGGGGGGGGGGGGGGGGGGGGGGGGGGGAGGGGATATGCAGGGTGTGTACGGATTGAAGGTAGTGGTGGTGGAAAGCTTGCAAGCTGCCACCCAGGACCTGATTTGTAAAGACCAAAAGGGGAGGGGTGGGGTGGGTGGGCGGGTAGCTGAGTGGGTGTGCCGGTAGTTGAATGGTTGGGTGGTGGTTGGTGGTGGTGGTGGTGGATGGGGGGGAGGGGGAGGGGGGGGGGGGGGGGGGGGGGGGGGAGGGGATATACAGGGTGTGTAGGGATTGAAGGTAGAGGTGGTGTAGAGCTTGCAAGCCCCCTGAGGTCTGATTTGGCAAGACTAAAGGAGAGGGTGAGTGTGTGTGTGCCTGTGGGGGGGTGGGGGGGGTGGGGGGGTGGGGGGGGGGGTTAGTTGTTAGATGTTGAGGGAGGCAACTGTAGCTATTGATACCCACCCACCCCACTGAACACCCACACACACACCATTTATACCCACCCACACCCTTGATACCCACACACCCCACAGAACACCCACCCACACACCATTTATACCCACCCACACCCTTGATACCCACACACCCCACAGAACACACACACACACCATCGATACCCACCCACACCCCACAGAACACCCACCCACACCCCCTTGATACTCACCACCCAGACCCCTTGAGACTCCCCCAAACACACTGATACACACCCACACACCCTTGATACACACCACCTAGGCCCCTCGAGACTCACCCAAACACGCTGCTACACACCCACACACCCTTGATACACACCACCTAGACCCCATGAGACTCACCCAAACACACAGATACATACCCACTCACCCAAACACACCCAGCTGAAACCCACACACACACCTTGATGGATTCCTCAAAAAATTCAGCCAGAAAATCATTAGGCTCAGACTTATTCTTATCAAGCACAGCGCCGACAGCATCGACAGCATCTGATACCGCTGGTGAGTATGCGAAGTCACACACACTCACACAACCACACCTCCTCGATACCCACCCACCCACACACCCCCTCACCCACACACCCTCACCCTCACCCACACACGCCCCCTCACCCACACACACACACTCACCCACACACACCCCCTCACCGACACACACCCCTCACCCACACACACACCCTCACCCACACACACACCCTCACCCACACACACCCTCACCCACACACACACCCTCACCCACACACACACCCTCACCCACACACACCCCACAGAACATCCACCCACATCCCACTGATAACCACCCACCCACCATACATACCCACACACCCACCCACAACCCACTGATACCCACACACCTACCATACATACCCACACACCCACCCACATCCCACTGATACCCACACCCCTACCATACATACCCACACACCCACCCACAACCCACTGATACCCACACACCCACCATACATACCCACACACCCACCCACAACCCACAGATACCCACCCACCCACCATAAATACCCACGCACCAACCCACAACCCCTTGATACACACACACACACGCACACACCTTGATAGATTCCTCAAAAAATCAGCAAGAAAATTATAAGGCCCAGACGTATTCTTATCAGGCACAGCGTCGACAGCATCGACAGCATCTGATACCGCTGGTCAGTATGCCACGTCACACCCACCAACACACCCCACAGAACACCCACTCACACACCACTGATACACACCCACTCACATACCCACCCACCCACCCACAACCCCTCTGTACCCACAACCCCTCGATACCCACACACATCCTCCAGCACACACACACCTTGATGGATTCCTCGAAAAAATCGGCCAGAAAATCAAAAGGCCCAGACTTATTCTCATCAGGCACAGCTCCGATAGCATCGACAGCATCTGATACCGCTGGTGAGTATGCTAGGGCTCTTGCTGCGGCATCACTTACATCCTCAGCAAGCTGGGCTAGCAGGTTGGATGATGGGCTACAGGGATGGAAGAGTGGGTGGGGGGGGGGGGGGGGAGCTACAGATTTTGCTGCGGCATCACTTACATCCTCTGCAAGCTAGGCTAGCAGGTTGGATGATGGGCTACAGGGATGGAAGAGTGGTTGTGGATGTGGGTGTGTGGGTGTGGGTGTAGGTGTGGGTGTGGTGGTGGTGGTGGTGGTGGTGGGGTGGGGTGGGGGGGGGGGATGGTGAGCTACAGATCTTAATGCGGCAATACACACATCCTCTGCAAGCTAAGCCAGCAGGTTGGATGATTGGCAACAGGGATGGAAGACTGGGTGTGGGTGTGTGGGTGTGGGTGTGGGTGTGGTGGTGGTGGTGGTGGGGGGGGGGGGGGATGGTGAGCTACAGATCTTAATGCGGCAATACACACATCCCCTGCAAGCTGAGCCAGCAGGTTGGATGATTGGCAACAGGGATGGAAGACTGGGTGGGAGGTTGCGTTGGGTGGGTGGGTGGGTGGGTGTGGGGGGGGTGGGGGGGGCTGATTGCTCAGCATAGGTTTTTAGTTGATGGTTGTAGGTTAGGTCTTCCCTTGATGAGTGTGTGAACATTAAAGATCAGAGTTCAACATCCCCAACACACCCACACCCAGGACGTTACCATAACTACAACCAAAACCAAAACCACACACTTGCACATACACATCACCACCACCACCACCACACACATGCAAATCACTACCACCAAAACCACCACCACACACATGCACATCACTACAACCACCACCACCACCACACGCATGCCCATCACCACCAACACCACCACACACATGCACATGCACCACCAACACCAACACCACCAACACCACCAAAACCACCACCAACACCAACACCACCAACAACAACACCAACAACACACACATGCACATGCACCACCACCACCACCACCAACACACACATGCACAGCACTATCAATATCGGAGAAACACAGACCTGCACATTTACAGCTGTTAATTCAAAATGTGTTGAAGGTGTGTTTAAGGTGTGTTGGAAGGTATGTTTGAGGTGTGTTTCAGATGTGTTGAAGGCATGTTTGAGGTGTGTTTAAGGTGTGTTTGAGGCGTGTTTGAAGGTATGTTAAAGACGTATTTGAGGTGTGTTTGAGGTGTGTTTGAGGTGTGTTTGAAGGTATGTTTAAGATGTATTTGAGGTGTGTTTGAGGTGTGTTTCAGGGGTGTTTGAAGGTATGTTTGAGGTGTGTTTGAGGTGTGCTCTATCACATGTATCATTTCATACCACATGAGCACAGGCCTTAAGAACCCTTCAACAGACCTCGACCACAGTCCACCCTAGACAATAAACAGATAAACCTTACTATGAGCCAGACAAAGGCAGGGTCGTGTAGTATGGCCAGTAGGCACATAAAATCCGTACAATTCACAGATAAACCTTGTTTTGAGCCAGACAAAGGAACAGTTGTGTACTACGGCCAGAACAAACCTAAAATATGTACCGTACGCGGCCTGAAATGCCCACTACACGTTTCCAAGTGGAACCGAGGCCGAAGTAGCAAAAACAAAGCTGTCAGGTCAGGGAATGTGATTCTAAAAGCGTACTGTACTCAACCGTACTCACTTCTAAAACCTGTACCATGTCCGTACCATTTCATGCCCGTACTCAAAACTGTACTACACAACCCTGGACAAAGCTAGTAAACTTCAATTCATACTGGCTAGGACACCCTCATGCCACATGCAACCAGGGCCACGACACAGCCCTCAGCATGGCTTCAAAACGCTACATCTTGTCCATCCTAAGCAGAAAAAGATAATCCGTTGGAGCCCTATATAGGTGCCAAGCATCATTTCAGATCGGGACCAGGACAAACCTTGAACCCTCGATCACTGCGCGGGTGGTCACATGGCGCCTGCTTCTGGGGACTACGTAACCGCAAGGTGCACGAGACGCGCTTCCCAATCTGCCAGAGGAATGGGAATCAGAAAAAGAAGTCAGCGCAAGGGAGGACGATGCGATGAGCATTCCGGGAAAACGAGTGTTCAGCCATGAGCGCTTACATCAAACGACGTGAGGTGAGCATTGTTGCAGATGATTGCGAATGAATCGCAATAGCGTTCCAGGGAGTCTGTATGAGCTGTGCGATAGTGGACAGTGGCGGAGAGAGAAGCACGAAAGTCCACCCGGCTGCGGTTGATCGTACCGCCTGTGAGTGTGAGGCTTGTGAGGCAGTAACGAAGAATGGTAGGATAGTGGACACGATCTCCACCAGCCAGGATCCGCTCTCCAGTTCTCCACCTTTTGCATGCACCGAGATTTGTATTATTGTGAAAGTGGCCCGACGCATAGCATCAATTGATTTGGTTTCCCGCTATTCCCCACCAAACATTCTTGGACCTCTATATCAGGGATTCTTGCTTGCGGCGGTCGGGACTGGACTGGGGCGGAATTTAGTGGAAACTATATTTCCGCCTACCTTTAGCCATGTGATGGATACCCAGCTTTCCTGCTTTGACTGGTCGTGTATTCGAAGCCTCCCGTTTTCTAGCTTGCTCGTAGTTTCGTGCTAGAAAGGCCCTGGATACTTGCCATTCTGCATAGGAAGCTTTCTATTCTCTGGCTCACCAAATATTCATACGTCCAGACTGTATGTGCTGAGTCATGTACCTGTTCGACTACCTAATCAGTACGCTTGGCCAGCACTTGTGGTTTAGCACACCTCGTCTGTTTGAACACTTCCAGCCTGCATGTGTTCGCTGTAGCATGCATCCGATCGAGTGTGTCATCTATATAATTCTAGAACTGTTTAAGATAAACATCGTTTTCTTTACTGTATTAGCTAAGCCTTAGCGAATTGTAGAAGAAAGAAAATAAGTAAACATAACTCGATTTGTTTACGTGCCATTTCCCTGGTAAATATGTGGTTACAGTCAAAAAGACAGCGAGCAGCTAGATTTCTGGCTGGAGCCAAGTGCTGGTAACCAAGTTCTAGTTCAAGTTCTCCACCTCTCCCAACAACTGGTTTCCAGTGTACTTCAGCAGGACCCTCACTTCTCCCCTTACCTGGCCTCCAGTGCACTTCAGCAGGACCCCCAGCTCTCCCCTCACCTGGTCTCCAGTACACTTCAGCAGGACCCCCAGCTCTCCCCTCACCTGGTCTCTACCAGGGTACCTCGGGAGGACCCCCAAGGCCCCAACTCTGCTGCCTGAGACGCAACCAATTGTATAGCCTGCATCCTGCGACGCAACGGAGTCTTCCCTCTGGTCAATGGACCCTCCCCACGCGTTGCATCCTGTGACTCAACGGACTCTTCATCGTTGCGTCTACAACGGAGAACGCAGTGTCCTGAACAACCCTGCTGGTTCCCACCAGGGTTGTTGAAAAGGTTGTGTTTCACGTCTCAAACGCAGATTTGGAAAGGGTCCATAACGTTGCAAACGTCAATTGGGGTTCATCAGACGCAGATATGGGCTCCTGATATTATGAAACGTAAACTCTGACGTATGAAACGTTGGTGTTGAAAACAGCTGCGCCTCAAAAGTGTAAAACGCACATTCTGAACGGCTTAGCCCCCCCCCCCCCCCCTGTAGGCAAAATGATTGTTTGGGGTTCAGTTCATCAATGCTCTGATGGGATCTCTGCACATAATGCTGGAGTGTGATGGTTGACGGTATAAGAGTAGTCGAAGATGAAATGCATTTCAGATAAGAATGTCCGTTATCCGCTGAGGATAGAAAATATGTTTTTGAGAAAATGAACATTGAACCTGATTTGGTGGATAAAAACTCCAGTATGAAGCTGGTTATGAATCCTGATTCCTTTGAAGGATGGAAAAACTTCATTCAATTTATAAACAAACGCGATTATAATCGCACAATTAAATTATCATCCCAGCTGAGATGATGATTTAATAGTATTGTAGAATTAAATTATCACTGTAGCAGGAACCCAGGGCCCCAGTCGGCGAATCGTTTATTTGGGGTTCAGTTCATCTGTGCCTTTTCTTTGTAAGCCCTTCCTATACGGCCGGGCGAGTACCTTTAGCCTACCCCTGGTACAGTAACATGCATACATACCTAATGAAGTGATGTAGCGGTATTTGCACAAAACATGTCTACCACTCTCCATCCAAAGACAGTCAGCAGTCCGGGGCCGAAAGGCCATTTGACCAATGCTATCCATCAAACAGTTCAAATTAACATTTGAAGGATCTGTTCACCGATATGAGCGGAGGGGAGGCCACAGAGGGGACAAGGATATCTGAATAACACCACTTTACATGTTGCGCAATAATGAGTAAGAAAAATCTCCAAGCCCTAAGTCCAGTTAAACAGTTTACTTCTTCTGGCCAGCTGCAAGGGAAGAAAGGCAGAAGGGGGGATATGTTAGTAGCGGGTTTAGGTAGAAGATGGGCGGTGAGGAAGGAGGGAGGAGGATGGGCATGGTGAGCAGGGTTGTTCAGGGCGCTGGTGAGGTTTAGGTAGAAGACGGGCGGTGAGGAACGAGGGAGGAGGATGGGCATGGTGAGCAGGGTTGTTCAGGGCGCTGCGTTCACCGTCGCAGACAGAACGTCTGAGGGTCTGTTGCGTCCAGAGACACAACGTGGGGAGGGTTTGTTCCGTCACAGACACAGCTTCAGTGGGTTGGTTGTGTCGCAGACGGGTCAGTTGCGTCTTCTATGGGTCGTTTGCGGGTCAGGACGCAGGCTATGCCATTGGTTGCGTTTCAGGAAGGACACAATTGGTTATGTCTTAGGAAGAAGAGCTGGGAGTGTTCCTGAACAACCCTGATGGTGAGGTGGGCATGATGAGGAAGGGGAGGGAGGGCCTAGCATATCGAGCAGTGTGATGATTATATCCACATAAATGGTGTCTGGTGCCTGGGGTACTTGTCTCTATATCCATATACTTGTCTCTTACTCCATATATCCATGTACTTGTCTCTATATCCATATACTTGTCTCTTACTCCATATATCCATGTACTTGTCTCTTACTCCATATATCCATGTACTTGTCTCTATATCCATATACTTGTCTCTTACTCCATATATCCATGTACTTGTCTCTTTCTCCATATATATTCTGTCCTATTTCTTTCCCTCAATCTATCCTATGTCCTATTTCTTCTTATACCTATATATAAATATATTATGTTATATTTCTTCCTATACCTATATAAATTCTGTCCTATTTCTTCCTATATCTATCTTGCTCAACATCCTATCCCTCTCTCTCTATATATAGATATAATGTCGCCATTTCCCAGACCACTCTAGCCCCCGAGTGACTTGGATAGCACCTTTTCTTCGTGCGACACGTCCCAAATTGAGCAACTCAGTGCGACCTCTGTGCGACTCCCTGCCCCCCAAACCCTGCCTGGCGATGTAGCAACGCGTCGCACAATACAAAAGTGTTAGTTAGCTGTTATCACCAGGTCCAGTCTACGTGACACCGCAAACCTTTTTAGCACGGTTCCTCCTCTCCTTCTTCTGCTTCCTTGACTTCTCAACCCAACCCAAACCCCACATGGCCATGTAACAACTTGTTGCACAATACTAAGTGTTAGTTTGCTGTGCTCACCAGGGTACTACTTTTTGTCAAATTGGTCAGCGCTTAAAGCGCACAAACATCAAAATGGTCAGCGCTTTAAGTGCAAAAATCGCAAAAACTGCTCGCTGCGCCCACAAGGGATTAAAAAAACTGCGCGAACCGCGCTAAGGGGCTCAAAAAGGCAGCGCGGCCCTGCGCTGCCGCGCGCGCTTAGTAGTACCCTGGTACTCACCAGTTCCAGTCTTCTTGGCACAGTTCCTCCTCTCCTTCTTCTGCTCCCTTGACTTCTCAACCCAAGCCAAACCCCACATGGCCATGAAGCAACGCGTTGCACAATACTAAGTGTTAGTTAGCTGAACTCACCAGGTCCAGTCTTCTTGACACCACGAACTTTCTTGGCACGGTTCCTCCTCTCCTTCTTCTGCTTCCTAGACTTCTCAACCTTCTTAACCAGCCCGTTCTGTTGGCATAATTGGATGGGGAATTGGATGGGGAATTGGATGGGGAATTGGATGAGGAATACTGAATTTGATGGATGGATGGATAATTTAATGATGGATGGATGGATGGATGGATGGATGGATAATTGGATGGAGAATTGGATGGGGAATGACAGGATTGGGTGGATGAAGAATTGGATGGAGAATACCGACTTGGATGGAGAATTGGATGGGGAATCCCGAAATGGAGGGAAAATTTGATGGGCGGAAATTGGAGAGAGAATTGGATGGATAATGGCAGAAGACCCCCTTCCTAAAACAAACAAAGTTCTGACACACCCTGAGCAAGCGGTACTTAGCTCCAACTGCTTGGCAACAGCCACCTACCCAAATCTCTACCAGGAGCCCAACCTTGAACGACACCAAATCCCTGATCTTTACCAGAGAACACTACCCTGACAAAAAATAAGAAAAGCTGACTCAAAAGCTCTGACTCAAAAGCGCTGACTCACCCTGCACAGGCGGTACTAAGCGAGCTTCAACTACTTGGCAACAGCCACCTACCCAAATCACTACCAGGAGCCCAACCTTGAAAGACACCATATACCATAAGACCCCTTTTCTGACAAACAAAAAGGAAAGCTGACTCATAAGCGCTGACTCACCCTGAGCAAGCGGTACTTAGGCTCGAACTGCTTGGCAACAGCCAAGTTGTCGTAGATGACACCGAAGCCAGTGGACCTTCCACCTCCAAACTGCGCGACGGGGGAGAGGAGGAGAGGGAATATGTGTCATACTATGAGGAGGGCGACATGACAGTTGGATTGGGTGGTACTGAGGGTGTACGCCGTGTGTGTTGTGTGGGGGGGGGGGGGGGGGGGTGGGGGGGCGGAGGGAGGGGGAGGAGGGGGCATAAGGATGTTGCAGGGTGAAGTGTGTCATGTGTGTGTGTGGGTTGTGTGTGTTGTGGGGGGTGGGGGGGGGGGGGGGGGGCCACACATTCAGGACACACACCAATCACACGCAGACACACATACTCAAACATACACACAGTTACACATACAGTCGCAAACACACTTAAATACAGTCACAAGCACATACACACACAATCACAGTCACATACACACACATAATCACACATACACTCACACAAGAAAATTCTGAAGCGCTGCAGAGCGTGGAATGAAGCCCAATCTCCCACTCACCAGCAGGCAATCAGTCATTGGGCGTGTCAGGGATTGAGACCTCACCCACTCACCACCACCAGCCCACAGCCCACACCCACCCACCTCCACCCACCCACCACCTCCGCCCACCACCAGCCACCTCCACCCACCCACCAACCACCTCCGCCCACTACCCATCACCAACCACCTCCACCCACCCACCAATCACCTCCGCCCACCCACCAATCACCTCCGCCCACCACCCATCACCAGCCACCAGCGCCCACCTACTAACCTCCGCCCACCACCCACACCCATCACCACCCACAAGCAGCCGATATCAAGATCAGCATGAGTTGGGAGAGAGACTCTTTCTGACTCTACATGGCCCAGCCTTAGCTACCAGATGCTTGTGGAATGTGTGTGTGTACGTGTGTGCATATATTTGTGTGTGTTCACGTGTGTGTGTGTGCCCATGCAAATCCACGTGATCGTGTTCGTATTTGTGTGTGCATGCAAGAGTGCGAGCGTGTTTGTGTGTTTGTGCAGCAGTGTGTGTGCATGTGTGTGTTAGTGTGTGAGTGTGTGTATGTAAGTGTTTGTGTGCTTGTGTGTGTGTTGATGTGTATGTATGTGTTTGTGTGTATGTGTGTGCAGCAGTGTGTGTTTGGGTGTACATGTGTGCAGCAGTATGTTAGTATATGTGTATATTGGTGTGATCGTGATCCATAGCTTTTATTTTCAGCTACCAGCAGCAGCGTCTCAGCTCTCCTGGCTGGCTACCCAGCCAAACCTATAGCTACGTAGTGCAGCTGGAAGCTAACAGCATTGTCTTTCCAGCGCTGCTGAAATCTTGGTGCTTAGCCCAGTGGCTGGTTCAGGTAGCTGCCTCAAAGCTGCTGCCTGTAGCTGAAAAGAAAAGATATGCGGTGTTCTACCATCCTCTGTGGCAAGAGCTCACATGTTGAGGACTGCTTTTATTTTTGGCTACCAATAACAGCTTCTTGGCAGCTCCCCGAGACTGCCACTGGCCAACCCCAAAGATTCCAGGGGCACCGGAAAGCTGGCGATGTCAGCACTGTTATCTTTTCGGCTCCTAGCAGCAGCTTCTAGGCAGCTCCCTGAGCCAGCCACTGGGCTTGGCCTCAAAATTTAAGCAGCGCTAGACAGCTGATAACGACAGCTTCAAAGTGCACTGGGTTGCTTTAGGAGTGGCTGATTAGCCAGCTAGGGAGCTGTCTAGAAGCTGCTCCTCGTAGCCGAAAAGAAAAACAGTGGATGTCAGCACCCAGGTGTCTTAGATTGCTGGATTTGTGGCTGATTAGCCAGCCAGGGGAGCAGCCTAGAAGCTGCTGCTCGTAGCAGAAAAGGTGTGTATGTGCGATGTCAGCACCCAGGTGCACTAGATTGCTGGAGGTGTGGAGGAAGAGAGAGACCGGGGAGCTGCATAGAAGCTGCTGACCGCAGTTGATTGGATAGCTGTGTTGCCGAGGTCAGCTTCTCATTCCTTTGCCTGCGCTTCCATCCAGGAAGCTTCTTCTGAGTCTGTGCACAGCTGTGCACACTCTCTCTCCAGGCTGTCACACCATGTTGCCTACTACAGCTCTAACGTTCGGATAACCTTCAGCAGAGCCAAGCCACCTGAGGTCTCCTTCCTTCCATGCCATGCCATGCGATGCCTACAGCCCCACCCCCACCTAAAAGAGCTGCATGTTTCTATACGGCTGTACCTGGGTGCGGAAGCCAAAGGCGAAGATGGTGGAGTTGTCCTTCACATCGTAGATGTTGGACAGCTTGTCCTTCAGCTCAGACTGCGCAAGGGAAAAGCAGCGCGTGCAGATGGTAAGTGGGTGGGGCAATCGCCAGGAACGCAAAGCAAAGTAAGGGCATGGCAACGCTATTGGCTAGATCCCAGACACGATTTGAGTAAGAAGCGTTCCTTATTGCGGCCAGACCCCAGCAGCAAAAGCTTGCCGAGGCTGCGAGTTGTACTTCGCAAGCTATCACTCAAACTTCGGCGTTCCCCGTGCCACCTCCCTCTTCCACTGCTAAACACATATTTCCTTGCGCTTAACTCGCAGGTATTCGCGAAAACAGCCAGATGGCCGCAGCAGCCACCATACCGTACCTTAGACACGTTGGGGCGTCCTGGGTGAAGCACATCAATAACCTGTAGCATTACGAAGTAGCGCGTTAATTATCGCAACTTCTGCACAGGGGGTGCATCTAGCCGACAACTTACGAACTGCTTCCTTGACAGGAGCCTGTTCGTGATGAACTTCCGCGTGCGGATGGAGCAGGTCTTATCCGACATTTTGTTGAACGGGCTTGAAAGAGAAAGCTACAGCGCGCGGGGAGCGGAAATGGGTGATGACGGCCCGAACCCTGGGCCAAATAACAGCTGTCGCTTAGATTCAGCCTGGACTTGAGGTGAGAGGGGTGACAGCTAACGGGGGTTGAGACTGGGGTGCAAGAGAGGGGGGTGAGAGAGGGGTGACAGCCAAAGCGTTCTGTTTCATAGCTCTCACTGACTGGACTGCCCTCGCAAAAAATGTGAGAAATGCACGAGTTTCCATGATGCCTAGATAGGTCTCTGGAGTCTAGGACCTGAGGTTTGTTCAAGGCCACAGTCTTCTTCTCTCTTCAGAGTATCAAATCATTATGTCCATATTTGAATCAAGATTTATCTTTTGACCACCAATACGGGTGAGAGAAGAAGAGCTATAAGGCTGATCTCCAACAAGGCTGACGCCCGCTTGTTAGGAGCTGTAGGGCAGCATATGAACGTGGACGCACCAGACCCCAGACCCATAGCAGTGGTATATGTAGGAAAGCCTGCGAGCGCAGTCTCAGACTCTCAGGTCACGTGAAATTCCTTCCACAACCTGTCATAGAAATTGAAATTGAAATTGTTACATCCGTGTAATATACGGTAGTTACTCACAGGACGTGAAGTTAAGGACACCATAGCGTAAGCCGGAGTAAACCTGTCACTACTAAAAAAAGCTCCTGCACAAAAGACCTCCTAGGAGACATTCAGACACAACAATACGGTCCTGATGAATCTGGGACCGCTTGTTGGTCTGAGCAAGTTAGTACCACGATTGGGCAATATCATCAAAGGATCAGACGACCTAGAACCGGGTACATACTTGTGTATGTTCGTATGGTAAAGTCCAGGGGTAGGCCAAGTAGGCTGAAAGGACTTGTCCAACCGTGACAGGAAGGGCTAAAAATAATTGGCACTGATCAAATGATCCTCAATATCAAGTTAAAAATGAACTAACCCCCAAACAATCGTTTTACTGACGGGGGCCTGAATTCGTGCTACGGCGACCATTTAATTATACACGTGCAGTGTGTGTAGACAGGACAGCGGTTACCAATATGAAAATCCAACAGACATAACCGGCCTCCATCTTGACCATGCATTCCAATGTACCACAAATACATTTTTCCTGCCAAATATTTGTTTACCGGCAAAGACCTGCAAAGCTATATTGCTGGCTGGAGCCATGTAACCAAGTTCAAGTCCAAGCTCTTCCAACACCCTGCAACATGGCGGCTCGCCTCATAGCTATTGCAAGGATTTCCCTTTTCACGCCTAGCTTCATAAATTCATAAATTATTTTTGCCCCTGTCGGCCAAGAGACTCCATACAGCTGGACAAATAAGCCACAACGTAAACAAACAAGCCCTAGGTGCGCCTGCTCTTTTGTAGGAGTGGGAACGCCATTCAAACTTAATCCTCGGTGTCGCTGGTTTGTGTCGGGAGAACCACCTCCTGGGGTGAACATCCTTTCACAATTTTTTAAAAACAACAGCAACGGACGTAGGAATAGCTTGCAAACAGGGTTGTAAAGGACGCTGCGTTCTCTGTCTCAGGCGCAACATCTAAGGGTCTGTTGCGTCGCAGGACGCAACGAGGGGAGGGTTTGTTGACCAGAAGGAAGGGTCTGTTGCGTCGCCAGGGACGCACGAGGGAGGGTTTGTTTGACCCAGAAGGAAGGAGTCTGTGCGTCGCAAGGACGCAACGAGGGGAGGGTTTGTTGACCAGAAGGAAGGGCGGTTGAGTCGCAGGAGCAACGAGGGGGCGGTTTGTTGACCAAAGGCCGGGTCTGTGCCGTAGCAGGAGCAACGAGGGGGAGGGTTTGTTGACCAGAAGGAAGGGTCTGTTGAGTCGCAGGACGCAACGAGGGAGGGTGTGTGACAGAAGGAAGGTTGTTGCGTCGCAGGACGCAACGAGGGGAGGGGTTGGTGACCGAAGGAAGGTATGTGCGTCGCAGACGAAACGAGGGGAGTTTTGTTGACCAGAGGAAGGTCTGTTGCGTCGCAGGACGCAACGAGGGGAGGGTTGTTGACCCAGAAGGAAGGAAGGGGTCTGTTGGTCGCAGGGACGCAACGAGGGGAGGGTTTGTTCACCAGAAGGGAAGGGTCCTTGTTGCGTGCAGGACGCAACGAGGGGAGGGTTTGTTGACCAGAAGGAAGGGTCTGTTGAGTCGCAGGACGCAACGAGGGGGAGGGTTGTTGACCAGAGGAAGGGTCTGTGCGTCGCAGGACGCAACGAGGGGGGTTTTGTTTGACAGAAGGAAGGGTCTGTTGCGCGAAGGACGCACGAGGGCGGGTTGGTTGACCAGGAGGAGGGTCTGTTGCGTACAGGACGCAACGAGGGGGGGTTTTTTTTGACCAGAAGGAAGGGTCTGTTGCGTCGCAGGACGCAACGAGGGGAGGTTTTGTTGACCAGAAGGAAGGGTCTGTTGCGTCGCAGGACGCAACGAGGGGAGGGTTTGTTGACCAGAAGGAAGGGTGTTGCGTCGCAGGACGCAACGAGGGGCGGTTTTGTTGACAGAAGGCGGGTCTGTGGCGTCGCAGGACGCAACGAGGGGAGGTTTTGTTGACCAGAAAGGAAGGGTTGTTGCGTTCGCAGGACCGCAACGAAGTGGGAGGAGGGTTTGTTGACCAGAAGGAAGGGTCTGTTGCGTCGCAGGACGCAACGAGGGGAGGGTTTGTTGACCAGAAGGAAGGGTCTGTTGCGTCGCAGGACGCAACGAGGGGAGGGTTTGTTGACCAGAAGGAAGGGTCTGTTGCGTCGCAGGACGCAACGAGGGAGGGTTTGTTGACCAGAAGGAAGGGTCTGTTGCGTCGCAGACGCAACGAGGGGAGGGTTGTTGACCAGAAGGCAAGGGTCTGTTGCGTCGCAGGACGCAAGAGGGGAGGGTTGTTGCCCAGAAGGAAGGCGTCTGTTGCCGGTCGCAGGACGGCAACGAGGGGAGGTTTGTTGACCAGAAGGATAGGGTCTGTTGCGTCGCAGGACGCCAACGAGGAGGGTTTGCGGTGCTTTGTTGACCAGAAGGAAGGGTCTGTTGAGTCGCAGGACGCAACGAGGGGAGGGTTTGTTGACCAGAAGGAAGGGTCTGTTGAGTCGCAGGACGCTCTGGCTACCGCCTCTTCCACTGATGGTGCACTTTGGCGTCCGCCTCTCCTTGTAACGTTATTCTCGTCTCCGTGTATAGATTGGCGCGTCTGTTCCGCTGCTTTCATCTCTGTCCACTCTACGGAGTGTATTAAAGCTGATAGAAGGGTCTGTTGAGTCGCAGGACGCAGGCTGTACAATTGGTTGTGTCTCGGGCAGCAGAGCTGGGGGCCCTCCTGAAGCACCCTGCTTGCAAACTCAACACGTTTACCCGACTTGCAGACAGCGAGCAGCCTGGAAGCTGATAGAAGATCTAATTAATTCAGTATTTGCCTCATACCCCAGGATGCAAAGGTAATGATAACGCCTGGTGGAGCGTGGTGTTAAGGGAACCCATCGTCCGGGGGCAGATAGCTGTCTACCACCTCGACTGGACAAGCTACCATTGCGGTTGACTACGACCTGCAACGCTAAGGGTGACTGTAGGGGGAATCGAACCCCCCGACCCTTTGTCGATAAAGCGATTTGGTGCACCACTAGACCAATCGTAACACTGAAACGGGCTCCCAGGATGCAAATAAGCTACACCCATGTTGTTACATTCTGTACACACCTGAAGGCTGAAAGACTATATAGTCAATACAAAATACTAGTATACTGTATCCCATCCCATCCCAGCTGAGATGATGATTTAATAATATTGTAGAATTAAATTATCACTGTAGCACGAACTCAGGCCCCCCGTCAATCAAACGATTGTTTGGGGCTCAGTTTATCAGTGCTTTTTCTTTTTAAGCCCTTCCTGTACGGTTGGGCAAGTACCTTTGGCCTATTTGGCCTACCCCTGGACTGTAACATACATATACACATACTGTGGTGTGCAGTATACTATATACTGCACACCACACCTATGCCACTTCAGCTCATCACACACTGATACTCCACATCAGCGAATATAGACCCACGCAACCACAACTTTGTTCAGACATAGTACCCACTCGACCAAATTCTGTTCTCACATCAGTCCCATACAACCACGCAACTATGCAACTAAAATACCTTAAGATCCCAGCTCCCCTCCCAACGTTGCTATGGGTCATGAGTAGGATTTTCAAGTGAGATATTTTATCACGTATCGACAATATCATATGATATTTGTACCATATTGTACCATATCGTACCATATTGTACCATATTGTACCATATTGTACCATATTGTACAATATAAATTTATTGTATAATACATCGACCTGAAAAAGCATTTAACAATCCAAACCAAACCTATCCTCCATCCTCAGCTTGATCCCCCCAATTCAGGATGAAGCCATGTAACCAAGTCCTCGTTCTAGTGCTTGAAGACAGTCGCCACGGCAGCTGCTGTTTCGTTGTTGAGCTACGCATAGCAGCTTCCAGGCAGCTTCCAGGCAGCCTTGCCCAGTCTGTGGGCAAAACGTGAAGCTAGCTAGCTAGTGCGTCTGAAGACGGACACGACAGGCATTCCAATGAAGGCTAATCCTGTGAGCTTGATCCATTGGCTGGCTAATGGAGCTGGATGGAAGCTGTTATGCCTAGCCTCCCCCCTAAACACTGACAGCAGCTAATATTGATTCAACTCTGAGCGGTTGAATACGAGGTATCCAACCTGGGGCATGGGACAAGAAGCAAACAATATTCAAGGGCATGGGATAAGAAGCAAACTATATTCAAGGGCAGGGGGCATGGGATGAGAAGCAAACAATATTCAAGGGCAGGGCCAATAAGCTGCAAGGGCAAGGGCATGGGACATAATCATACACCATACCTTGTTGAAGCATTCTACGTCTCCATTTGCACACTCCACAAACAAAACTCAACTCGTGCACTCCAACCAACCAACTCCAACCAACCAACTCACATTTGCCCTGTTCTGGTTGAAGCATTCCACATCACCACTCGTGCACTCCAAACCAAAAACGAACCTACCAACTCACATTTGCCATGTTTTGGTTGAAGCATTCCACATCTCCACTTGTGCACTCCAAACCAACCAACCAACCAACTCCAACCAACACCAACAAACCAACCAACTCACATTTGCCATGTTCTGGTTGAAGCATTCCACATCTCCGCTCGAGCACTCCAAACCAACCAACTAACCAACTCACATTTGCCCTGCTCTGGTTGAAGCATTCCACATCACCACTCGTGCACTCCAAATCAACCAACCAACCAACCAACCTCCAACCAACCAACTCACATTTGCCCTGCTCTGGTTGAAGCATTCCACATCACCACTCGTGCACTCCAAGCCAACCAACGAACCTACCAACTCACATTTGCCATGTTTTGGTTGAAGCATTCCACATCTCCACTCGTGCACTCCAAACCAACCAACCAACCAACCAATCCCAACCAACACCAACAAACCAACCAACTCACATTTGCCATGTTCTGGTTGAAGCATTCCACATCTCCGCTCGTGCACTCCAAACCAACCAACTAACCAACTCACATTTGCCCTGTTCTGGTTGAAGCATTCCACATGACCATTAGTGGAATCTAAACCGACCAACTCCAACCAACCAACTCACATTTGCCCTGTTCTGGTTGAAGCATTCCACATCACCACTCGTGCACTCCAAACCAACCAACCAACTAACCAACCAACTCCAACCAACCAACTCACATTTGCCATGTTTTGGTTGAAGCATTCCACATCTCCACTCGTGCACTCCAAACCAACCAACCAACTCCAACCAACCGACCAACAAACCAACCAACTCACATTTGCCATGCTCTGGTTGAAGCAGTCCACATCACCACTCGTGCACTCCAACCAACCAACTCCAACCAACCATCCAACTCACATTTGCCCTGTTCTGGTTGAAGCATTCCACATCACCACTCGTGCACTCCAGACAAGCTCCACATGCTTTGCGACATGACCCAGGTGCAAAGGCAGACACAATCATTTCATCCTGTATGGAAACACAGTGTTGCAAATTTAACAAGTTAAACAATTTAACAAATTCCATCCAGGATGGAGACACATTGAACCAATTTAACCAATTTCATACAGTGTGGAAACACAGTGTTGCCAATTTAACAAATTTCATCCTGTATGATGGAGTAGCCCAGACCTCCAATTTGTTATTCATGCCAATCGATTTATTCTGAGAATGGGGCTATAATGCTGTATAACGGCATGATGCATGGCTATGTTAAAAATAAATAAGAAAATAAGACAGCCTCTAGGGATTAGGAGGGGCCATAAAGGTACTTGAAGTGTGCGGCAGCTAAGAGCTAAGAGCTGCCTCAAGTGTTTTGACAATTTTTCAGATCATTCTGAGCACCTCATTTGGTGATGGGGGGTCCCTACTTACATTCCTTTCCCACATACTGACCAGATCGCTTGAGGAAGAAGAGTCGGGGGTTCGACTCCCCCTTCGGTCGCTCTTAGCGTTGCAGGTCGTTGTCAAACGCGATGGTAGCTTGTCCAGTTGAGGTAGGAGACCGCTCCCCACCTGCGTACGACGGGCTCCCTTAACGCCACGCCCCACCAGGCGTTATCATTATCATTACCCCACATACTCAACCTAATAATGATAACGCCAGGTGGGGCGTGGTGTTAAGGGAGTCCGTCGTACGCAGGTGGGGAGCGGTCTCCTACCTCAACTGGACAAGCTACCATCGCGGTTGACGACGACCTGCAACGCCAAGAGCGACCGAACATACTCAAGCTACCGTACCAACCTACTCTGTCTATCTCTATCTACGGTATGGACATGTCTTAGTGCCACTTCATCGGATGTTCATCTTGCAAATTCGATTTTTCATATTCTTTCCCCAACTTCCCAACAGGTACAAAAACCCACAGATTCCGTCAACATCAGCTACTTACTCCCTGAACCCCCATCCCCCCCCCACTAACAAACACACACACACACAAACACACACACACACACACACACAGAAACATACACTCCCATGGCATGGATTGCGTCAACATCAGCTACTCACTCTTTTTGTCTCACATTCGCCGTTCGCAGCCTTCTTCACACCTATAGGAAGGTGTTAGCAGTGTTTATTAACTTCATATTTAATTGTGTATTTAATTTCAGATATTATTTGAGAAAGTATTTCATATTTAATTTCAGCTGTCTTCTCACCTACAGGAAGGTGTTAGCAGTGTTTATTAATTTCAGATTTAATTGTATATTTAATTTCAGATCTCTCCTCACCTATCTCACACAGGAAGATGTTATCAGTTTTTTTTTCCACAATTTATTTCAGATTTTATTTCAGATTTTGTTTCCAGCTTTCTTCTCACCTTCAGGAATATGTTATCCGTTTTTTTATTTCAGATATTATTTCAGATATTATTTCAGCGTTTATTTCAGCTCTAAAGTACAGGAGGAGGTTATCAAGGGGGGGGGGCTACATGGGGGGGAGAGGAAAAAAAAAGGTGGGGTGGGTGGTGGGTTGGGGGGGGGCAGTATGAATAAGGAGTATAACCACTTCACATTCAAATTCCCATCTCAACCCCCAAATCCCAACCCCCTACCTCACCCCCTAAAGAAGAAAAAATCGACTTGGACAACCCAAAGGGCCCCAACAGCCACATCCCGGACAGAACACCCCCATAATAAATTACAAAACCGGCAGAGCCAACTTAAGGTGCAGGAAGAGGTTATCAGTGTTTTCTATTTCCTATTTTATTTCCTATTTTTTACAGCTTTCTTCTCACTTAAAGGAAGATGTTAGCAGTGATGTAAATTTCAAAACTATTTCATATTTTATTTCATATAGTATTTCATTTTCAATTTCAGATTTATTCTTCTCACCAACAGGAAGATGATAGCAGTGTTTTGAATTTCATATTTTATTTCATATTTTATTTCATATTTTATTTCATATTTATTTCAGATTATATTTCAGCTTTCTTCTCACCTATAGGAAGCTGTTAGCAGTGTTTTTAATTTCAGTTTTTTGTAGGCTGGGTTGAGTAGCTACTTGAGCTACTCAAGCGTGATTTCAGGATAGTTGCGTAACCATCGCATGGCGGAGCATCACATTCGCCATTCGCAGCTTTCTTCTCACCTAGACTTACAGGACGATGTTAATGGACTACCAACACTACCCCTCCACCATCCACTCCTCCCTTCCCCCCCCCCCCCCCCCCCCCCACATACCCCCCTGACCCCCCCCCCCCCCCCCCCCCCCCCCCCCCCCCCACACACACCCTCCTGACCCCACTCCCACCCCCCCCCCCCCACCCCCCCCCCCACAAAATCACCTGACCCCCTACCCCAACACCCACCACCCCACACCCTCCCCTCCCCCCCCCACACCTAACACCCTCCCTGACCCCCCCCCCCCCACAACCCTCCCGCGACCCCCCCTCCCCCCCCCCCTCCCACAACATACACCCCCTCCCTGTATCCCCCCCCCCCCCCCCCCCCTCCATGACCCCCTCCCCCCCCCCCCCCCACACCCCCCACACCACACACCCTCCCTGACCCCCTCACCCTCATGGAACCCCTCCCCCCCCCCCCCCCTCCCACACCCCCTCCCCCCCAACCCTCCTGACCCCCCCTTCCCCCAACCCCACCCCACACACCTCCATGACCCCCCTCCCCCCCAACACCCACACCCAACCACACCTTCCCGACCGCCTCCCACCCCCCCACCAACACACCCACACCACCCTCCCTGAACCCCCCCCCAACACACACCCTTGTTCCTGACCCCCTCCCCCCCCCCACCATGGATGGATGTAAAGTGGGCAACAAGGGATGAGGTGCCTTCTATATTATGCAAAACCAGCAAAAAAGCAATGGCAAAAAATAGGGAGGGAATAAAATGTTACGCTTAACACGGGCGTGAGATGACAGAACCATACACTGGTTTGCTGCACTGAGAGAAGAAGGTTACTGTGAGTTTTTTGCCCGGGGCTTTTTTTTTCACATCTTGGAACAAGTGGTTTTTTGCTTTCTAGCTTTCATGGTTATAGGACCCTCCCCCAGAGGTACCGCGGGTTTTTTTTTTTTTTTGTGTTTTTTTTTTTTTTTTTTTTTTAGGGCGCCATTTTATAGCTTGTCAGCCGTAGGAACCACACGAGAAAAATAACGGGTTTAATACATATAATTTACAAAAAAAAGGTTTTTAATACATATATATAAAAAAGGTTTTTAATACATATATTTAAAAAAAAAAAGTTTTTTTTTTTAGTTTTTATTACATGTTATATTACAATAAAAAAGGTTTTATTAATAACAAAAAATAGCGATTATTCGCCGAAACGGCGGTTAAAAACACTAGCGGATTGTATAAAAAAAGCGGAAATAAAAGGCCCTGGTTTTACCTCCGCAGACCCCTACTGCGCCCGAGCTCGCACTACCACAGAAACAAGCACCAGGGAAAGCTTCTAGGCTCTCTTCAAGCGGCCGCAGGCGGGAAAATCCTGAACCCAGCAACAGGTTTTAAACCCTCAGCGCTAACTAGGCTGCTAAACCCCTAAACAATAAACTTGTGAACCTGCAACAAGTTTTTTAAACCCTAAACCTAAATTTGTGATGAACACAGCAAACAAGGGTTTGAACCCCTCCGGACCTGTTCACAGTTCCAACGCGGGTAATGCAGTAACCTACCAAACCAAGCCCGAGAGAAGCTTGTTTTATTCAGGGCCTGGGTAACCAATCAAAAATTGAGTGATGGCTCAATTTGGTTGGTGTCTGGTACCAGGCGGTATACTTCTTGCAAAAATTGGTCAGTGTTAAAAGGCGGCCAAACAAAAACGTCAAATTGGTCAGCGGGCTTTTTTAGTGCAAAAAAAAATGCGGACCAAAAAAAAACTGCCGGGCGGCTGCCACCCACAGGGGTAAAACCAATCTTATGCGGCTAAACGCGCAGAGGGCTCACAAAAGACACCGTGGGCACGCGGCTTGCCGGCTGGCCGCGCGTTAGTAGTTCCCCTGGTCTGTAGAACATGCACATTACAACATTTGTGTCAACTCACAGTACTGTGTGGCGTCTTGGTTTGTCAGTGTTGTACATTGCCTGGACATTTCAGAGGAGAGTAAGTAGGCAGATTTGCGAAAGAAACCGCAGCGGGGATGTGGGAAGTAAGTGCGGGGTTTGAGGTGAGGGTGTGAAAATGGGGGGTTGAGGTTTGCGGTGGGGGCGATGGGGGTGAGTGGGGTTCAGGTTGGGGGTGAGTTGGGGTTTGGGTTGGGGGGGTGAGTGGGGTAGGGGGGTGGGAGGTGGGAGGGGGGGTTGAGGTTGGGGGTGATGTTGGGGGTTGAGGTAGGGGTGAGTGGGGTTGAGGTTTTGGGGTTGAGGTTGGGGTTAAAGGTTTGGGGTGGAGTGGGGTTGAGGTTGGGTGGTGAGTGGATTGAAGGTTGGGGTGAGAGGGGGATGTGGTTGGGGTGGGGGTTGGGGGGGGCGCGCTGGAGTGGAGTTGGGGGTTGGGGGGTGAGTGGGGGTTTAGGTGGTGAAAGTGGGGTTTAAGGGGAGTGAGTGGGGTTGCGGGGGGGTGGAGTGGGGTTGGGGTGGTTGGGGGGGTGAGTGGGATTGGGGGTTGGGGGGGTTGGTGGGTTGGGGGAGGTGGGTGAGTGGGTTGGGAGTTTGGGGGGGGTGAGTGGGGGTTGGGCGTTGGGGGGGGTGAGTGGGTTTGGGGGCGTGAGTGGAGAGTAAAGGGGGGTGGAGTGGGGGGCTTTGGGGGGTGGGTTGGTATAGGTTGGGCGTGGGGGTGTTGGGGGGGTGGTGAGTGGGGTCAGGGGTGTGAGTGGGGGTTGGGGGTGAGTTGGGTTGGGGGGGGTTGAGTGGGGTTGGGGTTTTGGGGTTGGGGTGTTGAGCGGGGGGGGTTAGGGGTGGAGGTGGGGTTGGGGTTGGGGGGGTGAGTGGGGTTGGGGGTGAAGTGGGTGAGTGGGGGTTTGGGGGGTGAAGAGGGTGAGGGGAGTGGGTTGGGGGTTAAGGGGGTGAGGGGGGTAGTAACTGTAAGCGTCACTCAGGGGGTGAGTGGGGTTGGGGTTGGGGGGGGTGAGGTGGGGTAAGGAGGGGTTTGAGTGGCGGTTTTATAAAGTGTGTGTGGTGTTTCTTTTTGTTATTTGTTCTTGGGGTGGCGTTGGGGGGTTTGGGTTTGGTTTGGTGGGGGTGGTGCGCTGGGGTTCAGGGGGTTGCGGTGGGGTTGGGGTTGGGGGCGGGCGGTGAGGTTGCGGTTGGGGGTTATGGGTGGGGTGGGGTGCGTGGGTTGGGGTGGGGGGGTGCGTGGGGGTTGGTGGGTGGGGAGTGGGGGGGTTGGGGGGTGACGTGGGGTCAAGGGGGGCGTGGGGTTGGGGGTTGGGGTGGGGGGTTTGGGGGGGTGAGTTTGGGGTGGGTTGGGGTTGGGGGGTGCGTGGGGTTGGGGGGGTGTCGTGGGGCTTGGGGGTTCGGGTTGGGGCTGGGGTTGGGGGTTGCAGTTGGTGTTGGGGGTGTGCAGTGGGGTTGGGGGAAGTGGGGTTGGGGGGTTAGGGTTGGGGCTTGGGTTGGGGGTGCGTTGGGGTTGGGGGGTTTGGCGTTGGGTTGGGGGGGTGCGTGGGGTATGGGGGTGGTGAGTGGGTTGGGGTTAGGTTTGGGGTGGGTGGGGGGCGGGTGGGGGGCGGGTGTGCGGTGTGGGGTTGGGGGTGTGAGTGGGGTTGGGGTTGGTGGTGGGGCGTGCGTGGGGTTTGGGGGTGGCGTGGGGGTGGGGGGTTGCGTGGGGGTTGGGGGCGTGAGTAGGGTGGTTGGGCGGGAGGTGATGTCGGTTCATAGGATTGGTCCGGTCGGATTTGGGTGGAGCTGGGCTGGCGGGTGAGGTTGGTGCTTGGGTGGGTATGGTCCATAGCAGTCGGGTTAGCGCATTGGGGGCAGAGAGTGGGGTGGTGTGAGTGTGGTTGACGGAGGTCTCATGCTAAGCTGTGAAGGTAAGATGCAGATATGTTGGTGTGCGAAGTGCTTTCATCTGTTGGGACTATTCAGGCACCACTGCCGCACACCTAGTGGTGTGGATGACTGATGTGGGCGTTTGGGAGTTTTGGTGGTTGAAGGTGGGAGGTGGGGTTGTGCGGGGTGGCGTGGGGGAGGTGCGTGGGGGCGTGGGGGGGTGCGTGGGGGGTGAGGGGTAACAGCACAACAAAATACAGCAACTACAAAGTTATATAAATAATACACTACCACACCCCCCCCCCCCACCAATAACCGCCCCCACCCCCCCCCCACCAATACACACTAACACTGTACAAGACCCACCCCCACCACAGCACAACACTCCCGTTGCAGGGCAAACCAAAAGACACGCGGCTGCCAAGTTTATGCTGCGCCATGTCCCCATTCCGTCCCCGCCATCCCGGACCCGTGCCCCCCCCCGCCCGGACTACTGCACAAAAAATACAACAACAACGAAAAGACACTTACTACACCGCACGGACCCCCCAAACCTCCCTACAACCCCACCCAGACACTACCACCCAACACAAAGTACTGCACCAACAAAATCTCATACTAACTACAACACAAGATCGTACACAAAACAACCACAGTAGTGACTACCACGAACACAAAGTACAAGTCCTTGAACACACAATGCACTCCAACACAAAACAACAAGTGAAAACCCCCCCCCATCCCCTCCCAACCCCCAGTTAAGAGTACACCTGCCACCCCCCCATCCCCTCCCCCACCCACCCGTCTGGACACCCCACTACACTACCCCCCCCACAGTCCTGCCCCACACACTAAACACTTCCAAGGCACTCAGTCCTGCACACCCCACTCCCCCTCCCCCCCCAACCCCCCCTCCCCCCCTACCACCCAACGTGACCACCCACAACACAAAGTCCAAACCACAACCAACACCATACCACCACAAAGAGTAGGAACAAACACCATTCCCCCTCACCATCACCACGCCACCCACTCCCTACACAACCCACTCGTACCAACACACCCCAACAGTACCCACACACCACAAAGACACTTTTCAACACACACCCGTCACCTTGCCCCCCACCCCACCGTCCCCCCCCCCCCCCACATACACTTTTCCCCCCACACCGTACACCACACTCCCCCCAGTACCCCACCACCCCCCAATACAACTACCACACCAAACGTACTGCCACCCCCCCCTCCCCCTGCCCCACACCCCCCCCCAACATACACCACCAACGTACCCACCCACCCCACAATACACTACCCCCCCAATACACCGCACCCCACCCAACACGTTCCTGGAACAAACCACTCCCACTCCAACCCCCGAACCCAATACACTACCACCCCCACCACACAATACATACCCCACATACACGACAACAAAACAGTCCACTACAACACAAATACCACTACAACCCCCAAGTACCCCTAAACCACAAAGTACACTACAACACAAAGTACACTACAACACAAAAGTAACTACAACACCAAAGGTACCGACACACAAGGGACACGACAAACACAGTGACACGACCAACACAAGACACGACAAACAACAGACAAACTACAAAACACAAAATACACCTACAACATGCAACGCACAGCACACATATCAAGTGCAGCAAACCAAGACAGGGTTCAACTCTGCGCAGTACTGCACATCACATCAAACAGAGCACAGCACAACAAAAGACTTCACCACATACTACAACATAACTCAATACTCTGCCACACCATACCAAACACACCCTAGCTTTGCAGCACATAGAGACACAGCACACACAGCACAGCACATTGAGACACAGCACAGCACCACCACCCAGCACCATAGAGGAGCACCAACCACACACACCCCAAAAACCTTTGCACCAGGCAAGTTAGTTGCACACCACAGGGCACAGCACACAAAGCAACAGGGCACACAGGACTATACAGACCACGGCACAACAACAGCACAAAAAGCACATAGAGCCCACCAGCTGAGTCAGCACACCACAGGCACATCATTTTTTTCTTGAGACACACCACCAACACAACCCCAACGTTGCCACAGCACATATAGGGTTGTTTCACACCACCAGCACAACAAAGCACATGCACCATCAGGAATACAGAACACAAGCACCAACACATCACAAAAGCCAACATCGAGACACAGCTTTACAGGGCACGCACAGCACATAGAGGACCAGCACAGCACCACCACACAGGCAACATAGAGAAACAACCCACACACACCCAACTTGCACAGCAACATAAGTGTCCCCACCACCAGCACACCAAAAAGCATCAGCAAACAGAGAAGATACAGACCACATGTGCACAAAACACATCACCAAAAGCAAATAGAAGGGACAACAGCACAGGCCCTTGAAGACATTGCACGCCCCAAAACTCTGCACAATCATCATTAAAGAGCAACAGCACGCACACCGTACACAAGCACCATAAGAGACACCAAGCACAGCCCTTGGAGACATGCACGCCCAACCCAAACTCTGCACATCCCACATTAGAAGGCACAGCACAGCACACCGTACACAGCAACATACGAGGAACACGCACTAGCCACTTCAAGAATGCACAGCACCCATCAACTCTGCCACCATCGCACATAGAGGCACACACAGGCACACCGTACCACAGCACAGCCCTTGACAGGAAATGGCAACGCACCCCAACTCTGCACATCACATAGAGGCACAGCACAGCACACCGTACACAGCACATAGAGACACAGCACAGCACTTCAAGAATGCACGCCCCAACTCTGCACATCACATAGAGGCACAGCACAGCACACCGTACACAGCACAGCCCTTGAAGAATGCACGCCCCAACTCTGCACATCACATAGAGGCACAGCACACAGGCACCCCCGTACACAGAAAACAGCCCTTGTAGACTAACGTTCTGACTTACGGGTTAAAAACTCGTAAGGGAGCGGAACAAGGACTTTCGCATGGATCCAAACCTACGTCAGGAGCGAGAGGGACCACAACGTACATAATGATGCATATATCAGGAATGATACCATGATGCAGTAGTGGTTGTGCCACCGCGTCCGTTTAAGATCTTGAGGATAAGGCGGTGCCTGAGAGAACTCCACCTACGCAGGAGAGACACACGATAATGATGCATGTCATCAATGGGATGATATTCATGATGCCAAGAGTGGTTGTGCACTGCAGGTTCGATTAAGATCGGCGGTGTGGGCCATGGGATCCAACCTACGACAAGGAGAGGTACCAACACTGGTTAACTGATGCATATGATGATATCATGATGCAGAGTGGTGTGCACTGCAGTCCGTATATAGAGGTTGAAGCATCCATCGGCGGAAGGGCTTCACATGGATCCACCAACACAGGAGAGGCACACGTCTGAGCATGATAGTTGGTGGTAGCATCTGCAAAGTCCGTATTTATATAAGAGGTTGACGCAAACCATTTGTGGAAGTGGATATTACACTTGTAATACCTACACACGAGATCTAAATGATTACATTGGTTAGTGGTTGTGTACTAGCTAGTCTGTAGATAGAGTTGGGGTAGCATCCCTCTGGGTGGAAGGGGCTACGTTACAACCCTACCACGGAATGGATGCGATCATGATTGTGGTAGTGGTAGTCATCATGTTCTGTAACTGCTCAGGTCCGTAGATAAGAGTTGGAAGCCATTTCCACTTGGTGAAAAGGGTGCCAAACACAACAGAAAATAAAAGTGACCCATAACCCCCCCCCACACACACAACCAACCAACTACCACCAGGTCATTATGCAGCGGTCAAGTTCTACAAAGGGTTAATGGAGACACAAGAAACACATACAGAAACTATCCCCCCCCTCCCCTCCCCCCCCCCCACACCCCCCCCCCCCACACTACCAGGTAACGGCAAGGGTTTCAAATCTACAAAAGATTTCAAGGATGACAACCGCCAGGACACTACACATCCTGACCCTCACCCGGACCCCCCCCCCCCCCCCCTCCCCCCCAACACAGTACCCCCCTTGTGAGACTACTTCTTTGGCGAAGTCCAAGTACACCCCAATTCCACAGTACCCCCCCTTTGTTGAACCTACTTCTTGGCAATACACTTGACCCCACCAAAACCCAAGTACCCTTGTGGACCACTTTCTTGGCAGAGTACACTTAGTTTGAACCCCCAAACACATAGACCCCCCTTGTGACACCTTACTTCCTGGGCAATACAATTGGACCCCAACAAAACAGTGAACCCCCGCCTTGTGGACCTACTTCTTTGGCCGCTTCCCTGCCAACCCCACCTAAAAGCGAGACTCCCCATCTGTGACCTATGATTTCGGTGGGAAGTCCACTGACCTTCCCCCAGAGGATTGGGGCACCTGTGTCGGTATGCATGGGTGTACCTTCACGCTTTGCAGTATGGGTCTCTATGCTCCAGAATAGCAGAGCATCACCACGCTTGGGCTTAACGCCAACTGCCCTGCTGAAGAAATATGTTTGGCAAGGCATGCAGGCACAATAGTGTCTGTCTGTCTGTCTGTCTGTCTGTCTGTCTGTTGTAGTTGCATGTCTATTCTGTTCTGTCTGGCATGTGTTTGTGTGGGGAGTGGGTTAAGGTTGGTTGGGGGGAAGGCGGGGGGCACATGTGGCATGTGTATGGCGTGGCATCACCACGGGCTTGGGGCTTGAACACAACATGGCCCTGCAAGAATATGTTTGCATCAGGGGCAAGCGTCTGTCTATCTGTGTCAGCTTGTCTGTCTGCATGTGTGTGAGTGTCTGCGTTTCCCCCCTGCCTGCAATGATCGTTGTGGTAGGGCCTGTGCATGCATGTGAATGTGTTGGCCATCAACCCACGGCTTGACGCTCGGTAGGAGAAACATGGCCCTGAGAAATTATGTTTGCAGCAGAGGCAAGCGTCTGTCTGTCTGTCTGTCTGCTTGTGTGTATGTGTATGTGTGTGTGTATGTGTGTGTGTGGAGGGGGGGGGGGGGGGGGGGGGGGGCATGTGCATGTGTATGGGGGTATCACCACGCTTGGGCTTGAACGCAACATGGCCCTGCAAGGACATGTTTGCAGCAGAGTCAAGTGTCTGTCTGTCTGTCTGTCTGTGCCAGCTTGTCTGTCTGTCTGTGAGTGTCTGTGTGCCTGCCTGCCTGTGTGTGTAGGCCCGTGCATGCATGTGTGTTGGCATCACCACGCTTGAGCTTGTACGCAACATGCCCCTGCAAGGATGTGTTTGCAGCAGAGGCAAGCGTCTGTCTGTCTGTCTGTCTGTCTGCATGTCTGTCTGTCTGTCTGCTTGCCTGTGTTTGTGTATGTTCGGTGGGGGGAGGGGGGCATGTGCATGTGCGTGGGGGCATCACCACGCTTGGGCTTGAACGCAACATGGCCCTGCAAGGACATGTTTGCAGCAGAGGCAAGCGTCTGTCTGCATGTCTGTGTGTGTCTGTCTACATGTCTGTCTGCCTGTGTGTGTCTGTCTACATGTCTGTCTGCCTGCCTGTGTGTGTGCGTGCGTGTGTGTGCGTGTGTGTGTGTGTGTGTGTGGGGGGGGGGGGGCATGTGCATGTGTGTGCGGGCATCCCCACGCTTGGGCTTGACTGCAACATGGCCTGGTAGGGATGTGTTCACAGCAGAGGCTCGTCTGTCTGTGTCTGCTTGTCTGTCTACATGTCTGTCTGTCTGTCTGTGTCTGCTTGTCTGTATGCATGTCGGTGAGTGTCTGTTTGCCTGCCTGCCTGTGTTGGCCTGTGCATGCGTGTGTGTGGACATCCCCACACTCGGGCTTGTACGCAACATGGCCCTGCGAGAATATGTTTGCAGCAGAGGCAAGCGTCTGTCTGTCGATTATGCTGACTGCCTGTGTGTAAATGGGATGTTGTGTGTAGGGGGGGGGTGGGGGGTGGGGGGGGGGGGCTATCCCCACGCAACAAGAGCATGGAATGAATGTGTTTGCAGAAGAGGCAAGTTGTTGTATCGGGATGGAAGTCTTTCCTTTCATGCCAAACGACGAAAGCACGTCATAAGAAGAAGATGGAATAAGGAGGAGGAAGAGGGTGAATAATAAAGGGGTTGTTTTTTTTTTTCTTTTTTTTTACTTTTTTTTTGTTTTTTAGTTTTTGTTCTTTGTTTTTTTTTTCGCTTTTCTTTTTGGTCGTCTTTTCTGTTGGGTTTTTCCTCCCCCCTCCCCCCTCGCCTGACTTCCTGTTGTTTTGCCGCCGCTTCCATTTTGTATCGTGATTGGCCGTCTCCTCTTCCTGCTAAACTGACGAAAGCAAGTCAAAAAGATAGGATAATGATGAGGAGAGGGGGATAATAAGGTATGATTAAATGAGAGTATCAGTAGAAATAGGAATATAATGATGAGAGAATAATGAGAGGCCTCAGGAGGTGTCCTTAGTCCCCCGCCTCCGCCTCCTCCTGCGCCGCCCAACATACGACCTCTTCTCCTTCTCCTGCTTCTTCTCACTTCTCCGTGCTTCTCCTTCGCCTCCAATGAGCCGCATTCTCCGTCTTCGCCTTCTGCTCCTGCTCCTGCTCCGTCTCCTTCCCGTCGCCTCCTCTCAGTACCTTCTCCAGTGCGCCTGGCTGCCATTCTTCTCCTTCTCGCTTCTCCTTCTCCTTTCGGAAAAACGACAGAAGGAAGGAATAGGGCGAATGCTACGGACCTTAGCAAGGAGCCGGAGAAGGAGGAGAAGGAGAAGAAATACGGGGGAGAAGATTGAGGAGATGATGAAGAAGAAGAAATCCACCACCATGACCACCACCTACCTTAGCACAATCTGAAAAATTAGTCTGGAAACCTCAGCACAGTCTGTGAATCAACCACTATGACCTACCTTAGCGCAGTCTGAGATCCTCAGCACAGTCTGAGACCCTCAGCACAGTCTGAGAATCCACCACCATGACCTACCTTAGCACAGTCTGAGAAAGAAGTCTGAGAACCTCAGCACAGTCTGAGAATCCACCACCATGACCTACCCCAGCACAGTCTGAGAACCTCAGCACAGTATGAGAATCCACCACCATGACCTACCTTAGCACAGTCTGAGAATCCACCACCATAGCATACCTCAGCACAGTCTGTGAATCCCCTACCATGACCTACCCCAGCACAGTCTGAGAACCCCAGCACAGTATGAGAATCCACCACTCTGACCTACCTTAGCACAGTCTGAGAAAGAAGGATCGTGCTTCTCCTTCATTCTAGGATCGATCCAGGTGCTGTCGGGGAAGGCAGTCTCCCCCCCCTCATCAGGCTCATTCAAGTAGATCAGGATGGTGGCCACGCGAGCCCCTGCATCCTTGTCCAGGAAAGTGTCTCCATGGACCTTGTAGAACTGACCGATGCCGTACCTGGTGGTGGTGGTGGTGGTGGTGCGTGGTGTGTGATTTGGGGGGTTGGTGTGTGGTGTCTGTGTGGGGGTGAGTAGGTGGGTGAGTATGAGGAGTCGTGTGTGGTGTGTGTGTGGTATTTCTGTGTCTCCATGGACCTTGTAGAACTGACCGATGCCATACCTGGTGGTGGTGGTGGTGGTGTGTGGTGTGGGGGGTTGGTGTGTGGTGTCTGTGTAGGGGTGAGTAGGTGGGTGAGTATGAGGAGTGGTGTGTGGTGTGTGTGTGGTATTTCTGTGTCTCCATGGACCTTGTAGAACTGACCGATGCCATACCTGGTGGTGGTGGTGGTGGTGGTGTGTGGTGCGTGGGGGTGGTGTGTGGTGTCTGTGTGGGGGTGAGTAGGTGGGTGAGTATGAGGAGTGGTGTGTGGTGTGTGTGTGGTATTTCTGTGTTTCTGTGTCTCCATGGACCTTGTAGAACTGACCCATGCCGTACATGGTGGTGGTGGTGGTGGGAGGGGTGGGAGCGTGTGTGGTGAGTATGAGGGGTGGTGCGTGTGTGTGTGTGGGGGGGTGAGTATGAGGGGTGTGTGTGTGGGGTGTGTGTGGGGTGTAGGGTGGGGTGAGTAGGTGTGTGGGGTGGGGTGTGTGTGTGGTGTGGTGGTGGTGGGTGGGTGGGGGTCCGGGGTGAGGGCAGGAGGTAGGTGGGTCCTGGAAGGTGTCCCCATAAACCTCTGTAGAACTGACCGATGCCGTACCTGGTGGTGGTGCTGGAGTGTGTGTGTGGGTGAGGCTTTGGGTATGAGGGGTGGTGAGTGGTGTGTCGTGTGTGTGGGCGGTATTTCTGTGTTTCTGTGCCTCCACAAACCTTGTAGAACTGACCGATGCCGTACCTGGTGGTGGTGCTGGTACTCTTCAAGCGCCACCTTTATTGCTGAAGTAAACAAACACAGAAATACCCACCCCACCCCCTCACCAGAGGGTTGGAGTGTTATGTGTGTGTGTGTGGGTGAGTATGAGGGTTGGTGTGTGGTGTGTAGGTATGTGGTGTGGTATCCCCTCCCCCCCCCACCCCCCCCCACACACCACCTCTTGCCCCCCCCCCTCCCCCCCCCCCCCCCCCCCTCACCTGAGGATCTGCGTATCCTCCTGGTGCACCACTGGGATTCGGGTCCAAGCTGCAAGGGTGGAGGAGCAGGTGGGTGGGTGGGACCATGCAGGGTGGGGTGGGGGTGGGGGTGGCGAATTCGTGGGTGGGTTGGGTTCGGAGGAGAGGGGTGGTGTGGGACATTCAGGGGTGGTGGGGGTGGGGAATTCGTGGGGTGTTGGGCTGGGAGGAGAGGGTGGGTTGGATTTGGGGTACAAGCTGCAAGGGTGGGAGGAGCGGGTGTGTGGGTGGGACCACGCAGGGTGGGGTGGGGTGGCGAATTCGTGGGTGGGTTGGGTTCGGAGGAGAGGGTGGTGTGGGACATTCAGGGGTGTGGGGGGTGTGGGAATTCGTGGGTGGGTTGGGTTGGGAGGAGAGGGTGGGATGGGACATTCAGGAGTGGGGTGGATTGATTTGGGTATAATCTGCAAGGGTGAGAGGATTGGGGTGGGTGGGGGGACATGCAGGGGTGGGTGGGTGGGTGGGTAGGGGGGGGAATTCAGAGGCGGGTGGGAGTATTCAGGGATGGGGTGGGGTGGGGAATTCGTGGGTGGGGAGGACAGGGTGGGGTGGGACATTCAGGGGTCGGTTGGGATGCGAGGGTGGGTTGGATCCAAGCTGCAAGGGAGGGAGGAGCGGGTGTGTGTGGGGGGTACATTCAGGGGTGGGGTGGGGCATTCAGGGGTGGGGTGGAATGAGATGGTGGGGTGGGTTAGGACATGCAGGGAGACCCCCTTTCCCGGTCTTTGGGTGAAACCTGAAGCTAGCTAGTGTATCTAAAAGCTGTCATGACGAACATAAAAAGCAGCTGACAGCTTTGGACTTGAAGCAGTGGCTGGTGGAAGCTGGTGGAAGCTGGTGGAAGCAGTGGCTGGCTTTGGACTTGAAGCAGTGGCTGGCTTATGGAGGTGTTGGAAGCTGGTGGAAGCTGCTACACATGAAAGCTGATGGAAGCTGGTCAGGGATATTTTTTTTAAATAAAAAAGAGGAAATCTTATTCCTTTTTATTTTATTCCTCCCTATTTTCCTCCCGAAACAGGATCCTTATTCCCATTTCGGTCGATTTGGGTCATTTTAGTCTATTTCAGTAAAAAGAAAAAGAAAAAATAGGTTTCTTATTCAGGCAATTTTGGCCAAAACGGGGTCTCGTATTCCGATCGGAATGTATTCCGGTAAAAATATCCCTGAAGCTGGTGGAAGCTGGTGGAAGCTGCTAGCCCCAAAAAGGAACACTAATCGCGATCATGATCACCACCACCACCTTTGCCATCAAAATAATTATCATTATTCTACGTACAGGAGGGTACCCTTAACACCACACCCCTCCAGGCGTCTCCCCCCCCCCCCCCCCTAATTATTCTTGTTATGCCCGCCTCCAATGTCTCACCTGCCACACGATTCTCAATCCGCTTTATTATCTCATCCTGCATCGGTGGTTGTGTTTGGTGGTGGTTGTGTTTGGTGGTGCTTGTGTTGGTGGTGTGTTGGTGGTGGATGGTGGTGGTGTGTTGGTGGAGGGTGGGTGGTGGTGGTCTCACCTGTCACTCCATTCTCAATCCGCTTTATTATCTCATCCTGCATCGGTGGTTGTGTTTGGTGGTGCTTGTGTTTGGTGGTGTGTTGTTGGTGGTGTGTTGGTGGTAGTGTGTTGTTGGTGGTGTGTTGTTGGTGGTGTGTTGTTGGTGGTGTGTTGTTGGTGGTGTGTTGGTGGTGGTGTGTTGGTGGAGGGTGGTTGTGGTCTCACCTGCCACACGATTCTCAATCCGCTTTATTATCTCATCCTGCATCGGTGGTTGTGTTTGGTGGTGCTAGTGTTTGGTGGTGCTTGTGTTGGTGGTGTGTTGGTGGTGGATGGTGGTGGTGTGTTGGTGGAGGGTGGGTGGTTGTGGTCTCACCTGTCACTCCATTCTCGATCCCCTTTATTATCTCATCCTGCATTGTACAAAAGGGTGTGTCTACTTGGAATAAATAAAATAAATCGTAGCCTTGCTTGCGTCAGCTTGAAGGCACCCTAGGTTGCGATAGGTTTGGCTGAGCAGCAGCTTCTGGGCAGCTCCCTGAGCCAGCCACTGGGCTTATTCTGTCAGCTTCAAGGTGCCCTAGGTTGCGCTAGGTATGGCTGATTTGTAGGGGTCAGCTATGTTATATAATATTAGCGAATAAATAATACCGAAGTGTTCCAAAAAAATAAGTTCCGAAAGATTTCACGAAGTTTTCGAGACGAATATAAGCCGATACATAAAATTTCACGTTACACATTTCACGTTTGTTTCCAGAAGAATATAAGCTCACGTTACACATTTCACGCTTGAAATTTTAATAAAACCCCTAATTCTGCACCTGAATGATCCTCAAAAGTACCAGAATCAGACGAAAATACTGAATACGATTTTAAAAATGCGATGAGAATCGCTCGATGTAATGATCATCCTAGATGAGACGGTGATTTAATTATTAAGGGCGTCCCAAATGAAATTATCAGAGTTCTGAATTGAATTGCTTTAATTGATTTTGCTTTAATGTTGTGCTATTGCAATTCAATTTAATATAATTTAATGTAATTGAATTGCATTTACGTGAATTGACTGCATTGAATGGATTTGATGTACAGACACTGATGCGCAGCATACACACAACTCCTCATCTCGTTGGGTGGAATATTGGCAGCTATTATCAGCCTGTGCTTCTCCATCATGAATGTGCTGAAGAATCCCTCAGCCCATCATTGAAGGGCTTTTGCAACCCTGTATCACATGGCTGCATGCTGGTGCAGTTGGGTACCTGCTCTGATGAGGCTTGGTTGTCAGATTAGAGGGGGTCGACCAGCAAGAACCCCAGTGGCTGAGCAAAATTCACAGCCCTCTTACTGAACAAGTCATATGCAGAGCAAGCGACGCGGAAAATTGGCTGAAAGTGTCGGAAACGGAAAGACAGGTGGCAACGATGGAAATGACCGGAGCCGATTAGTTATCAGACAGCTATGAGGAGCAGCTTCTACGCAGCTCCCCTGGCTGACTATTCAGCTACAAGCAGCAGCTTCTACGCAGCTCCCCTGGCTGACTATTCAGCTACAAGCAGCAGCTTCTAGGCAGCTCCCCTGACTGACTACTTCAGCTACAAGCAGCAGCTTCTAGGCAGCTCCACTGGCTGAATATTCAGCTACAAGCAGCAGCTTCTAGGCAACTCCCCTGACTGACTACTTCAGCTACGAGCAGCAGCTTCTAGGCAGCTCCCCTGGCTGACTACTCAGCTACGGGCAGCAGCTTCTAGGCAGCTCCCCTGGCTGACTAATCAGCTACGAGCAGCAGCTTCTAGGCAGCCCCCCTGACTGACTGATCAGCAACGAGCAGCAGCTTCTAGGCAGCTCCCCTGACTGACTAATCAGCAACGAACAACAGCTTCAAGGCAGCTACCCTGATTAACTATTCAGCTACGAGCAGCAGCTTCTAGGCAGCTCCCCTGACTGACTAATCAGCTACGAGCAGCAGCTTCTAGGCAGCTCCTCTGGCTGACTGATCAGAAACGAGCGGCAGCTTCTAGGCAGCTCCCCTGGCTGACTAATCAGCTATGAGCAGCAGCTTCAAGGCAGCTCCCCTGACTGACTATTCAGCTACGAGCAGCAGCTTCTAGGCAGCCCCCCTGACTGACTATTCAGCTACAAGCAGCAGCTTCTAGGCAGCCCCCCTGACTGACTATTCAGCTACGGGCAGCAGCTTCTAGGCAGCCCCCCTGGCTGACTATTCAGCTACAAGCAGCAGCTTCTAGGCAGCCCCCCTGACTGACTATTCAGCTACGGGCAGCAGCTTCTAGGAAGGCCCCCCTGGCTGACTATTCAGCTATGAGCAGCAGCTTCAAGGCCGCTCCCCTGACTGACTATTCAGCTACGAGCAGCAGCTTCAAGGCAGCTCCCCTGACTGACTGATCAGCAACGAGCAGCAGCTTCTAGGCAGCTCCCCTGACTGACTAATCAGCAACGAACAACAGCTTCAAGGCAGCTCCCCTGATTAACTATTCAGCTACAAGCAGCAGCTTCCAGGCAGCTCCCCTGACTGACTTATCAGCTACGATGAGCAGCTTCTAGGCAGCTCCCCTGACTGACTGATCAGCAACGAGCAGCAGCTTCTAGACTGCTCCCCTGACTCACTAATAAGCTACAAGCAGCAGCTTCTAGGCAGCTCCCCTGAGTAACTATTCAGCTACAAGCAGCAGCTTCTAGGCAGCTCCCCTGACTGACTATTCAATTACAAGTAGCAGCTTCTAGGCAGCTTCCCTGAGTGACTAATTAGCAAAGAACAACAGCTTCAAGGCAGCTCCACTGACTGACTATTCAGCTACAAGCAGCAGCTTCTAGGCAGCTCCCCTGACTGATTAATCAGCTACAAACAGCAGCTTCTGGGCAGCTCCCCCTGACTGACTATTCAGCTACAAGCAGCAGCTTCTAGGCAGCTCCCCTAATTGACTATTCAGCTACGAGCGGCAGCTTCTAGGCAGCCCCCCTGACTGACTATTCAGCTACAAGCAGCAGCTTCTAGGCAGCTCTCCTGACTGACTAATCAGCAACGAGCAGCAGCTTCAAGGCAGCTCCCCTGACTGACTTTTCAGCTATGAGCAGCAGCTTCTAGGCAGCTCCCCTGACTGACTAATCAGCTACGAGCAGCAGCTTCTAGGCAGCTCCCCTGACTTACTATTCAGCTACAAGCAGCAGCTTCTAGGCAGCTCCCCTAATTGACTATTCAGCTACAAGCAGCAGCTTCTAGGTAGCCCCCCTGACTGACTTATCAGCAACGAACATCAGCTTCTAGGCAGCCACCCTGACTGACTAATCAGCTACGAGCAGCAGCTTCTAGACAGCCCCCCTGACTGACTATTCAGCTACAAGCAGCAGCTTCTAGGCAGCTCCCCAGACTGACTATTCAGCTACAAGCAGCAGCTTCTAGGCAGCTCCCCTGACTGACTATTCAGCTACGAGCGGCAGCTTCTAGGCAGCTCCCCTGGCTGACTATTCAGCTATGAGCAGCAGCTTCAAGGCAGCCCCCCTGACTGCCTATTTAGCTACGAGCAGCAGCTTCAAGGCAGCGTCCCTGATTGACTATTCAGCTATGAGCGGCAGCTTCTAGGCAGCTCCCCTGACTGACTATTCAGCTACAAGCAGCAGCTTCAAGGCAGCTCCCCTAACTGACTATTCAGCCAAACCAAATGCAGCATGTGCGGAATACACTCTAACCTGTCGTCCCGTGCCCCGCCACAATCTCGAAACCAAATGCAGCATGTGCGGAATACACTCTAACCTGTCGTCCTGTGCCACGCCACAATCTCGAAACCAAATGCAGCATGTGCGGAATACACTCTAACCTGTTGTCCCGTGCCACGCCACAATCTCGAAACCAAATGCAGCATGTGCGGAATACACTCTAACCTGTTGTCCCGTGCCACGCCACAATCTCGAAACCAAATGCAGCATGTGCGGAATACACTCTAACCTGTCGTTTGGTGCCACGCCACAATCTCGAAACCAAATGCAGCATGTGCGGAATACACTCTAACCTGTTGTCCCGTGCCACGCCACAATCTCGAAACCAAATGCAGCATGTGCGGAATACACTCTAACCTGTTGTCCCGTGCCACGCCACAATCTCGAAACCAAATGCAGCATGTGCGGAATACACTCTAACCTGTTGTCCCGTGCCACGCCACAATCTCGAAACCCAAATGCAGCATGTGCGGAATACACTCTAACCTGTTGTCCCGTGCCACGCCACAATCTCGAAACCAAATGCAGCATGTGCGGAATACACTCTAACCTGTCGTTCGGTGCCACGCCACAATCTCGAAACCAAATGCAGCATGTGCGGAATACACTCTAACCTGTTGTCCCGTGCCACGCCACAATCTCGAAACCAGGCTCGCAACACAACTTTATCCACACCACTGGACCTACAGAAAGCTGACAAGTTCTATGCAGCGTCGCCTGCAACGCTAAAAAATGGCGGAGAGTGATCGCGACAAAGCGACAGGTGGCAAGGGAAGCGGGTTAGTTACGATACCGTTGACGTGTTGGGCTTCATCACGGTCAGACAGATGGACGGACAAATGGGTAACACTGGGGGCTCCCGCCCCCCAGAAGGGGGGGCTCCGCCAAAAACAAACAGCACATCACACCTCACATGTGAGCTACAGCTACGACTTATGTGAGCTACCCTATTACCCCCCCTTCTAAAATTGGGGGTGGCCCCTCTTTAAATGTCCTTTACATGTCTTTAAAGGTCTACATAGGTCACACACTGAAAATGTATGGGGGTCTGTGGCACCCTTGTCTGCCACCACCATATAACCAAACACCATACAACAAGAATATCCCACCATATGGAAGCACCATGAAGAGAGGTTTGTTTGATAGCCACCACCATATAACAAACCACCATACAACAAGAGTATCCCACCATATGGAAGCACTATAATGAGAGCTTTGTTTGATAGCCACCACCATACAGCTAACCACCATACAACAAGAATATCCTACCATATGGAAGCACTATAATGAGAGCTTTTTTTGATAGCCACCACCATATAACTAGAATATCCCACCATATGGAAGCACTATAATGAGAGCTTTGTTTGATAGCCACCACCATATAACTAGAATATCCCACCATATGGAAGCGCTATAAAGATGCCATGCAACAATACCCTTGGGGCGGACCTGGTTCCGGTGACTGATACAACCACACCCGATCCCTTATCACAAATTGGTTTACTACCCAACCCAACCCGACTCTGACCGGACCCTGGGGCGATCATGGGGCGAAAAAATTGCTTACTACCCCGCCCGACCCTGACCCGACCCTGGGGCGGACCTGGTTCCGGTGGAGAAAGGTACCATAGGAGGTGCGATAATTGTCCTCTATACTTTTGCCATTGGGCCCGATCACCGTGGATCGCTTCATCTGCAGATGCACAAAGGGGGTACGGCGGGACAGTTTAGGTTGGTTGGTTGGTTGGGTTGGTTGGATTAGTAAATGAAGGGGGTACGTCGGGACGGGTTGGGTTCAGGGTACTTCCATTGACCAAATTGGCCAGCGCTTTAGCGCACTTGAAAAAATAAAAACTGCGCTTTGTAGTGCAAAAGCGCAAAAATTGCTTGCTGCGCCCACAAGGGGTTGCAAAAAATGCAGTGGGGCTCAAAAAGGCAGCGCGCCAGCACGCAAAAGCGCGCGCTTGGAAGTACCCTGGTTGGGTTGGTTGGATTAGTAAACGAATTTGTGATCAGGGATCAGGAGTGGTTGGAGAGTGCCCTGTAGTGTGGTGACTGTGTGTTCGCCTACATACGTTGGCATGAGTGACCGAAACCAGGTCTGCCCCAGGGTCGGGGCGGGTGGGTCAGGGTAGTCAACGAATTTGTGGTGAGGGATCGGGTGTGGTTGGAGAGTGCCCTGTGGTGACTGTGTGTTAGCCTTCATACGTTGGCATGAGTCACCGGAACCAGGTTCACCCGACGAAGGGGCACCGGTAAACTTAGTTGCGGGGGCTGCAGGGTTTATGTTTGGGGGGGGGGGGGGGGGGGAGGCTGCAGGGTTTATGTTTGAGGGAGGGGGCTGCAGGGTGTGTTTGGAGGGGGGCTGCAGGGTGTATTTGGAGGGGGGGGCTGCAGGGTGTGTTTGGAGGGGGGCTGCAGGGTGCATTTGGAGGGGGGGCTGCAGGGTGTGTTTGGAGGGGGGGCTGCAGGTGTATTTGTTAAGACAGTGCAAGGCAACAAAAGCAAAGCAGCATGTCAAAAGGGGCAAATTCGTAAAGTGGTAGCTGGAAAAGGGGAACTATAGTAACAAGCAAAGGGGATATTGAGGGCAGTCCTCAGTGAAATTCCATCCACCGCATCCCCCCCCCCCCCCCCCCCCCCCCCCCCCCCCCCAGGCACCCACCCACCCACCCCACCTCATGCATCCAACCCACCCCCACCACAATCACCCCACGAACCTACCCCCCACCGCACCCCACGCACCCACCCCACTCCCCACCCCACCGCATCCCACCCCATCCCACTCCACCTTCATGCTCCTATTAGTCTTGCCCTGTGCTTGAATTGTATATACCAGTACTCCTGCTGAAGTGCCTATGTCTAATGTTGTACACATAGTCACGCCTACCCCCCACACACCCACCCACATCCTTCCACCCCATTTTAACACCTACTCCCTACTCCTTAATACCTATTACCAACTACCCCCTACTCCTTAATACATATTACCAACTACCCCCTCCCACCTACTTCTTAATATCTACCTAAGCCCCACCTACCCCCCACTCCTTAATACCTACCTACCCCCCACCTACTCCCACCTACCCCCCACTCCTTGACACCTACCTACCCACCACCTACTCCTACCAACCCCCCACTCCTCAATACCTACCTACCCCCCCCCCCCCCCCCCCCCCCCCCCCCCCCCCCCCCCCCCCACACACACACCACCACACACACCCTCGCCCCCCTCTTTAACACCTACTCCCACCAACCCCCCACTCCCTGACACCTACCTACCCCCCCTCCCTACTCCCACCTACCCCCCACTCCTTGACACCTACCTACCCTCCACCTACTTCTACCCCCCCCCCCCCCCCCCCCCCCCCAACCAACTCCTCAATACCTACCCCCCCCCCCCCCCACACACACCCCACACCCACACCCACACCCACACACACTCGCCCCCCTCTTTAACACCTACTCCTACCCCACACACACACTCCTGAGCACCTACCTACCCCCCACATACTCCCAAAGTACCCCCAACCTGCTCCCCCCCATACTTTGATTTCTTAAACCCAATATGCATACCGTTGGCGCAGCCTCATCGATCATGTGTACAGCCTCCTCATTTGTGATGAAGTTGTGGTAGATGAAGCTCCGAGGCTGCCAGCTGCAGGTGGATTGGTGTTAGTGGCATAAGTGGCATAAATGGGATGAGTTGCATAATTGGGATACGTGGTATAACTGGCATTAGAGGGATAATTAACTGGCATTAGAGGGATAATTAACTGGCATTAGAGGGATAATTAACTGGCATTAGAGGGATAATTAACTGGCATTAGAGGGATAATTAACTGGCATTAGCGGGATAATTAACTGGCATTAGAGGGATAATTAAGATACATGGTATGAGTTGCATAATAGGGATATGTGGTGTAATTGGCATGGGTGGCATGAATGGGATGAGTTGCATTGTTGGGATACAAGGTATAAGTGGCATATAGTGCATACATGGTATGAGTTGCATAATTGGGATATGTGGTGTAACTGGCATGGGTGGGATAATTAAGATGCGCGGGACACATGGTGTAAGTGGCATACGTGGGGTGAGTTTCATAATTGGGATACATGGTATAACTGGCACAAGTGGGATAAGTGGCACAAGTGGCATAAGTGGCATACGTGGGATGAGTTGGATAATTGGGATACGTGGTATAACTGGCATGAGTGGGATCATTAAGATACGCGGGACACATGGTGTAAGTGGCATACATTGCATACATTGCATACATTGCATACATGGGATGAGTTGCATAATTGAAATAATTGGTATAAGTGGCATAAGTGGCATGAATGGGATTATTTGCATACTCGGGATAAGTGGGACAAGGGGTATAAATGGCATGAGTCAGATCGTTGGGATAAGTGGTATAACTGGCATAAGTGGCATACACAGGACGAGTTGCATACATGGGATAAGTTGGACAATGGGTATAAATGGCATGAGTCAGATCATTGGGATAAGTGGTATAACTGGCATAAGTGGCATACACAGGACGAGTTGCATACATGGAATAAGTGGGACAAGGGGTATAAATGGCATGCGTCAGATCATTGGGATAAGTGGTATAACTGGCATGAGTGGCATACACAGGACGAGTTGCATACATGGGATAAGTGGGACAAGGGGTATAAATGGCATGAGTCAGATCATTGGGATAAGTGGTATAACTGGCATAAGTGGCATGCACAGGACGAGTTGCATACATGGGATAAGTGGGACAAGGGGTATAAATGGCATGAGTCAGATCATTGGGATAAGTGGTATAACTGGCATGAGTGGCATACACAGGACGAGTTGCATACATGGGATAAGTGGGACAAGGGGTATAAATGGCATGAGTCAGATCATTGGGATAAGTGGTATAACTGGCATAAGTGGCATGCACAGGACGAGTTGCATACATGGGATAAGTGGGACAAGGGGTATAAATGGCATGAGTCAGATCATTGGGATAAGTGGTATAACTGGCATAAGTGGCATGTACAGGACGAGTTGCATACATGGGATAAGTGGGACAAGGGGTATAAATAGCATGAGAGGTATAATTGGGATAAGTGGCATGAGTAGCGTAAGTGGCATACGCAGGACGAGTTGCATACATGGGATAAGTGGGACAAGGGGTATAAATAGCATGAGTGAGATAATTGGGATACGTGGTATAATTGGCACAAGTGGCATAAATGGCATGAGTTTCATACTTGGGATAAGTGGGACAAGGGATGTAAATAGCATGCGTGGGATAATTGGGATAAGTGGCATTAGTGGCGTAAGTGGCATACCTGAGGTGCCCCAACCATGCACAGAGTGAAGAGCTGTGCAATGTGTTTTTCGTGAATATGTGTGGTGATGATGGTACGAGTTATGAGTGATTAAATTTGTAACCTGGGGTGCTCCACCCATGCACAGGCCCTGAGGGTGAAGAATTGATCAATGAGTTCCTGGTGAATATTTGTGGTGATGATGATCATAGGTGAGTGTTTATATTTACAACCTGAGGTGCTCCAACCATGCACAGGGTGAAGAGCTGTGCGATGTGTTTCTCATGAATATGTGTGGTGATGATGATTCTAGGTATGAGAGATTATATTTGTAACCTGGGGTGCTCCACCCATGCACAGGGTGAAGAGCTGATCAATGTGTCCCTGGTGAATATGTGTGGTGATGATCATAGGTGAGTAATTATATTTGATACCTGAGGTGCTCCACCCATGCACAGGGTGAAGAGCTGTGCAATGTTTTCCTCGTGAATATGTGTGGTGATGATGATTCTAGGTATGAGTGATTATATTTGATACCTGGGGTGCTCCACCCATTCAAAGGGTGAAGGGTTGTGCAAGGTGTTGTGCAACCCTCGTGAATATGTGTAATGATTATGATTATAGGTATGAGTGATTATATTTTAAACCTGGGGTGCTCCAACCATGCACAGGGTGAAGATTTTATCAATGTTTTCCTCGTGAATATGTGTGGTGATGATGATACGAGTTATGAGTGATTAAATGTGTAAACCTGAGGTGCTCCACCCATTCACATGGGGAAGAGTTGTGCAATGTGTTGTGCAACCCTCGTGAATATGCGTAATGATGATGATTATAAGTATGAGTGATTATATTTGTTACCTAAGGTGCTCCACCCATGCACGGGACGCTGGGAGGGGTATACCAGAAACTCCAACAGAGCCTGACAGGTTAAGGGGGTCAAAAGTTGACTCTGGGTCCACGACTTCTCCCTTCCATCCGATTAGCCTTTCCTCTGGTATCCCCGCAGCTTCAAGCGGCGATAATGCGAGAAAGAATGTTCCAGAGAAGAGGAGGGTCGCCAGGATCCCCGCATGCGCTAGCATGTTGGTCTTTTATCCGCTGTGTGAGCAAATTCCGGGTGATTTGTTAGAAAGAAATAACTAATTTCTGACATAAATGGCTGGCTATATGGCGCGCAGCTCACGATTGGCTGTTGGCCCATCGTCTAATGACAAGAGAGAACTCTATCGTGTGCCCTAGCTGTGCGTAAAACCCTGAAAATGCCGCTGACACTTCAATCACTCTCTCGTACAGATCTTGGGCCACAGCCAGGTGCTAACTGCCAGGTGCTAACTGCCAGGTGCTAACTGCTAAATTCGCAGTATTCGAAGACGAGCTAGAACAATGCGCAGGCTATTAGTTTTTTCCCTACTAGCAGCAATCTTTAGAGGCGTTCCGGTAAAAGCGGGGAAAAGTTTAGATGCGAAACAGGTGGGTCGTGCATCTGGCTCAGATCAGTGCACTACAAGTGCCTCGTGCAATCGCCAACGGACAGAGTATGCTATCTTGGATATTCCGAGGTCCATGCCGCTCCTGCTGCTACTGTCAAACCGCGACAGGTCAATCCCCTTGGGTGTGGATGATTGATGATGCATGCTTAGTGCAGTCCATTCCATTCACTCCTCTCTTGCATGAGCTTAACTGCGATGCCCAAGGATGTAAACTAGCTGAAAAGGTCCAAGTGTCCGGGGGAGTTAGAGCCCCATTCCAGCTCAGCCTGTGTAGTGCCTATATACAGAGTATATGTATTAACTAAAAGCTGGGCGGACCGCATCAACATAGGAAATATCAAGGTTTCATCATTGCCATAAACAGAGTCTATCACACAGCCACTATAGCTGTGTGAAACTCTACCCTCGTTTCACACCGAACTGCTACCTGTCCATACTCCTTTGTACCGCTGCTTAAATATACGCTGCCTTATGTTTCACTCCAAACTGCTTCATGTTCATACTTATTTGTACCGCTGCTAAAATATACGCTGCCTTATGTTCCACACAGCACTGCTGCAATTTCTTAATATTTTGTGCCGGTGCATAAATATACGCTGCTTGAGGTTCCACACCACACTGCCGCAATTTCACACTACAGTGCACTACTGCATACATGTGCGCTGCATTATGTAGCACACCACACATGAGGGGCAGTGCCCAAGTTAGTGAAGAAGCAAACGCATGTACACTTGAATTGAATTGAGTTCTACGTAAGAATGAGGGACTAGACACCAGGGTACTACATGACGCGTGCTATTGCGTGGTAGCGAGCAAGGTTTCGGAGCCCAACTGCGGGATTTACTCAATTTGTAACCCCCCCTCCGGGCGCAGCGCGCAGATTTCCGTTTGCAGTTGCGTCAAAGCGCAACCCAAAAAGGAGGCAGTTGCATGAAAAGCGCAAGCCAAAATAATAAAAAAAGTACCCTGGTAGACACATGCAAGGCTGTGTTCACACAAATGTGGGGAACGGCAATATGATATCATATGGTGCCAGCAGTCTGACTAGGCTAAAGTTACCATTTATATACAATATCATATGATGCAATGTGTATCATATCATATGATATTATACTCGCCTTTGGGCAATATCATATGATATGCCGGTCCCTACATGTATGTTATAATCAGGGGTAGCCGAATATGCTTAAGGGTCTTGCCCCACCTCCGACAGTCAAGATCATCTGTAGACTAGCAGGGTCTCATTGAAATGAACACATGTGGAATCGCAGGTGAAGACACATGCACAATTGACTCATATTAATTGTAGCCTGATGTGGCCCCAACAAGCCCCAAAGTTCTTGAGTGCAATATCTTCAGTCCCATCCCCACCACTTGGCCTGATGTCTGATGGCTCTAACAAGCCTCAAAAGAGATGTACTTGTGTGCATTATCTTCAGTCCCACCCCACCACATGGCTTGATGTGGCTCCAACAATCCGGATTTGGAAGGGATATGTCTCATGATCTAACCAAAAAGCAGAAGCAGTCGCTACAATAGCAATTTCACTTGCCAAATGACATTAAACCCCAGTTCACCCTTCAGGTTTTGGAAGCTTCCGGATTTCGAAGGGATGTGTTTCAAGATCTAACCAAAAAGCAGAAGCAGTCGCTACAATAGCAATTTCACTTGCCAAATGACATTAAACCCCAGTTCACCCTTCAGGTTTTGGAAGCTTCCGGATTTCGAAGGGATGTGTTTCAAGATCTAACCAAAAAGCAGAAGCAGTCGCTACAATAGCAATTTCACTTGCCAAATGACATTAAACCCCAGTTCACCCTTCAGGTTTTGGAAGCTTCCGGATTTCGAAGGGATGTGTTTCAAGATCTAACCAAAAAGCAGAAGCAGTCGCTACAATAGCAATTTCACTTGCCAAATGACATTAAACCCCAGTTCACCCTTCAGGTTTTGGAAGCTTCCGGATTTCGAAGGGATGTGTTTCAAGATCTAACCAAAAAGCAGAAGCAGTCGCTACAATAGCAATTTCACTTGCCAAATGACATTAAACCCCAGTTCACCCTTCAGGTTATGGAAGCTTCCGGATTTCGAAGGGATGTGTTTCAAGATCTAACCAAAAAGCAGAAGCAGTCGCTACGAAAGCAAATTTGTATGCCAAATGACACCTAACCCTGGTTCACCCTTCAGGTTTTGGAAGCTTCTGGATTTGGAAGGGATGTGTTTCAAGATCTCACAAAAAAGCAGAAGCAGTCGCTACTGAAGCAGTTTCGTATGCCCAATGACATTAAACCCTGGAGGGATGCATTGGGCAAGATGAAATCAGATATCATTGTATCCATTCAGCTGCTTGGCTTCGACGGCAGTGGGATGGGGGAGGTGGTAGTCGCCCCAGGCACCCTGTTAAAATACCTAAGGGCAATAAACCAAGAGATGGCGTCGGTGGTGTTGGAACCCTTGTTGGAGGATCTGGTAGGTACCTCGATGGTGGGACAAGGGTAGGGACATGAGTAGGGACATGGGTAGGTGCCTGGATGGTGGGGGATAGGGACATGGGTTTTAGGGTTCAAGCCATCCCAACTCCCTCCTACCACCCTCCGAACCCCCTCCTACCGCCCTCCCAACCCCCTCCTACCGCCCTCCTCCACACCACCCTAATAGACCTCGCAATCCATAAAACTATCAGCAACATATCACATATGGGTAGGGAACGGCAATAGGTTTAGGGTTCAAGCCCTCCCAACTCCCTCCTACCCCCCCCCCCCCCCCTCCACACCACCCTATGCAATCTATTAAACTATCAGCTACATATGGGTAGGAAACGTCAATATGATATCATATGATGCAGTCTGTCTGTCTGGGCACTAGTAACCATTTATGTACAATATCATATGATGCAATTTGTATGATACCATTATATTATACAAATTAAATATTGATTGGAAGGTCCTTAGAAAAACAAAGCCATTTTTAGTGCGAAGAATAAGGCCTGATCAACACTTTGCTAACATTGAATTGATGTATTCTTCTGACATAGGCTATTATCCCCAAGATCTCATTCACAATGAAGGGTGGAGATGTACACACACACACACACACACACACACACACACACACACACTCTCACACACACACTCACTCACACACACCTCACGTATTCTTCTGACATAGGCTATTATCCCCAAGATCACCTTCACAGTGAAGGGTGGAGATGTGAACTTGATGCGACAGATAAGCAATGCTCTCCACCAAGGAGCGGCTGCGGCTAAAGGTAGGTCGGGGCTGTAATGTGTTTTTCATTGTAACTTTGATTCGACACACATTCTAGTTCAAAACTTGAAACAACAGATAGCCAATGCTCTCCACCAAGGAGCGGCTGCTGCTAAAGGTAGGTCGGGGCTGTAATGTGTTTTTAATTGTAATTTTGATTCGACACGCATTTTAGTTCAAAACTCGAAACAACAGGTAGGCAATGCTGTCCAATAAGGAGCGGCTGCTGCCAAAGATAAGTCGGGGCTGCAATGTGTTTTATATTCTGATTTTTGTAATTCAAAGCACATGTTAGTATAAAACCTGATGCGACAGATAGGCAATGCTGTCCACCAAGGAGCGGCTGCGGCCAAAGGTAGGCCCGGATGTGGAGTGTTTTGAATTTTATATTTTTATTATGGATTTTAATTTTGATTTTTAATTTTGAAATTAAATTCAAATTATTAACACATTTTACCACCCATCCTCCAAAGCAACACAACTAGCATAAGCAAGAAGAGCAACTGCTACCCATCCACCTACCCACCCACCTACCCACCCACCCATCCGCCCTCTCGGAACCAACGTAACCAGCATAAGCAAGAAGATCAACAGCCACCCACCCATCCACCTACCCACCCACCCACCTACCAACCCACCCACCCACCCACCTACCCACCTACCCACCTACCAACCCACCATGTGCAGCCGGTCACTACGCTCAGCATAGCGAACATCACAACCGCAGAAAGGAAGGAGTGAATTACGCACTAGACGACAATGTGGTCAAGATTCCCTATCACTTCGTGGACAACGTCATCAGGACAGACTTCCAGTCCTGGGAGCATCCGACCTTCACCATTTACCTCATCAACTCCTTGGAGATGCATGATGATTTATATGTGTACACCTACCAGGATGCGGGGGAGCAGTGAGTGCACTGCTTCGGGGTGGAGGTTAGGGTGGGTGGGTTGGGATGAGGTGGGTGAGGTGGATAGGGGTGGGGTGGGGTTGGGATGAGGTGGGTGGGGTGGATAGGGGTGGGGTGGGGGTTGGGATGAGGTGGGTGGGGTGGATAGGGGTGGGGTGGGGTTGGGATGAGGTGGGTGGGGTGGATAGGGGTGGGGTGGGGTTGAGGAAGGCTGATCGCAAAAGGTGGAGGGTTAAGTGTTTGTCGTTATCATTAACATCATCATCTGCATTATCGACTCCTTGGAGATGCATGATTCATTACAAGTGTATACCGTATATGTGTATGCATGATACATTATATACGTAGATGCATGATTCATTACAAGTGTATACCGTATATGTGGATGCATGATTCATTATATATGTGTATGTATGATTCATGATATGTGTACACAGTCCCTCCCGCCTGGAGGGTGGCACTTACTATGCCTGCCATGGTGACTTTCCCCAGCTGCGGCGTACGGAAGGGTCCCCTTTACACCACGCCCCTCCAGGAGTTTTTTTTATGTATATGTGTACACCTACATCCCAAGGCATGGCGGAGTAGTGAGTGCACTGCTAATGGGTGGAGGGTTATAGCAATTCAGGGGATGAACTGGACACACGTTTAGTACTTTGTCGAGAATCGTCAAGAATTCCAGGCCAAATTGTCGAGAATTCTCGGATTTCCAGGCCCAAATTCTCGACGAAGTACGAGTTCTCGCGGAAACGTTTTGTCCAGTTCATCCCCTGAATTGCTATAAGTGTTTAACGTCATCATCTGCCTCGTCAAATCTTTAGAGATGCACGATGCATGCTTCATGATATGTGTACACCTACCAAGGCATCCCTCATCCCACATCCCCTCATCCCCCCTCCCCCCTCCCCCTCCCCTCCCACATCCCCTCATCCCCCCTCCCCCTCCCCTCCCCTCCCACATCCCCTCATCCCCCCTCCCCCCTCCCCCTCCCCTCCCACATCCCCTCATCCCCCTCCCTCCCCTCCCCTCCCACAATCCCCTCATCCCCCTCCCCCTCCCCTCCCCTCCCACACCCTCATCCCCTCCCCCTCCCTCCCCCCCCCTCCCCTCCCCTCCCTCCTCCCCCCTCACCCCCCTCCCCCTCCCCTCCCACTCCCCTCCCCTCACTGCCCCTCCCCTCCCCCTCCCCTCCCCTCCATCCTCCCTCCCCTCAACCAACTCCCATCCCCCTCCCCCCCCTCCCCCTCCCCCTCCCCTCACCCTCCCCTCCCCCCCCCCCCCTCCCCTCTGCCCCTTCCCCCCTCCCCCTCCCCTCCCCCTCCCACCCCCCCCTCCACCCCCTCCCTCCCACATCCCCTCATCCCCCCTCCCCACTCCCCCTCCCCTCCCTCCCATCTCCCTCCCTCCCCCACCTCCCATCCCCCCCTCCCCCTCCCATCCCACTCCCCCTCCCCTCCCCACCCCGCCCCTGCCCACCCCCCACCCCCCCTCCCCTCCCATCCCCCTCCCTCCCACATCCCCTCATCTCCCCCCTACCCCCTCCCCCCTCCCCTCCCTCCCCTCCCATCTCCCTCCCTCGCCACCTCCCTCCATCCCCCCCCCCCTCCCACCCTCCCCCTCCCCTTCACCACTCCCCATCCCTTCCCCTTCCCCTCCCACCCCCTACCCTCCACATCCCCTCATCCCTCCACTCCATCCCCTTCCCCTCCCCACATCCCCTCTCCCTCCCCCTTCCCCTCCTACCGCCCCCCCCCCCTTCCCCTCCCCCTCCCCTCCCCTCCCTCCCCTCACTACACTCCCTCCCACCCCCCCCTCCCCCTCCCCTCCCCCTCCCCTACGCCACATCCCTCCATCCTTCCACATCCCCATCCCCCCCTCGCCCCCTCGTCCCTCCCCTCACCTCACCTCAACCTCACAGCCCCTCCCCTCCCCTCACCTCAGCCCCTACCCCTCCCCTCCCCTCACCCCCCACCCTCCCCTCATCCCCCCTCACCCCTCACCCTCCCCGCAGCCCCCCTGAGCCAGGTCTGAGCTGTCCCAGGCACCATGTGGGTGGGTCCCCAGCCCTACATGTGGATTGACATTGCCGCTGGCCCCATGGCATATGGACCTGGAGCTGGTCGCCAGGGACAGGTGAGGCTAGTGACGGTTGGATACGGGCATGGCGATGGTGGTGGTGGTTGGCAGCGGTGGGGGAGGGGGAGGTTGTGTGTGTGGGGGGGTGGGGGGGTGGGGGGGGGGCTGGAGGGGGAGAGCGTTGAGGCGTGGTGGTGGTGGTGGTGGCAGCGGCAGTGAAGGGGGATGGAGGGGGAGGGGGGGCACCAGGGGTGTAACATGGTTTTGTGTAGGGGAAGTGGGTGTGTGTTGTCTGAGCTGCCCCTGCTCAATGTGTGTTGGTCTAAAGCCATGCATGTGGATCGACATTGCCGCTGGCCCCATGGCATATGGACCAGGAGCTGGCCGCCAGGGACAGGTGAGTCGAGCGATGGTGGGATACGGGTGTGGCGGTGGTGTGGGTGGTGGTGGTTGGCAGCGGTGGGGCAGGGGGAGTTGTGTGTGTGTGAGAAGGGGGGGGGCTGGAGGGGGAGGGCGTAGAGGCGTGGTGGTGGTGGTGGCAGCGGCAGTGGAGGTGGATGGAGGGGGGAGGGGGGGAACCAGGAATGGAGTGGAGGTGGATGAACGGGAGGAGGGTGTGTGTTGTCTGAGCTGCCCGGGCACAATTTGTGGGTGGGTCTCAAGCCATGCATGTGAATGGACATTGCCGCTGGCCCCATGGCGTATTGACCTGGAGCTGGTCGCCAGGGACAGGTTAGGCGAGTGGCGGTTGGATACGGGCGTGGTGGTGGTGGTGGTGGTTGGCAGCGGTGGGGGGGGGGGGAGGGGGAGGTTGTGTGTGGGGGTGGGTGGGTGAGGGGGTGGGGGGTGTGAGGGGGGGCTGAAGGGGGAGAGCGTGGTGGTGGTGGTGGAGGTGGTGGTGGCAGCATAGGGAGGGGTGGAGGCGTGGGGTGGGAGTGGGGGTGGCATAGGGGGTGAGGCTTGGGGGTGGTGCTTGTTTTGTGCTTGTTTTTGCTTGTTTGCCTTTATTTTTGGTGTATTCATGGCACCACTGACATCACCCTTTCCTGTGTACCCCCGAGGTCTTTGAGCACACCATGCTCAAACCCACAGAGCACTACAAGCAGGACAAGTTGAATCCTGGTACCACTGACACGCAATGTTTCTGGGCTTCTTGTTGGTTGATGAGCAAAAGAATCACATTCATTGCTTTACTGACATCACTCTTTCCTGTGTACCCCCAAGGTCTTCCATCACACCATGCCCAAACACACTAAGCGCTACAAGCAGGACAAGTCAAATCATGGTACCACTGACACACAATGTTTCTGGGCTTCTCGTTGGTTGATGAGCAGCTTCTTGCTGGTTGATGGGCAGAACAATCACATTCATTGCTTTACTGACATCACTCTTGCCTGAGTACCCCCAAGGTCTTCGATCACCCCATGCTGAACACTGAGCACTACAAGCAGGATAAGTTGAATCATGGTACCACTGACACACAATGTTTCTGGGCTTCTTGTAGGTTGATGAGCAGAACAATCACATTCATTGCTACACTGACATCACTCTTTCCTGTGTACCCCCAAGGCCTTCGAGCACACCATGCTGCACACTGAGCACTACAAGCAGGACAAGTTGAATCATGGCATCATTCCAGATATGGCTGCTCTCATCTGGTCTGCAGTAAGGGTGCGTAATATGACGATGATGATGATGATGATGATGATGATGATGATGCAAATAGGCTAAAGAGACTTGCCCAACCGTGACAAAAAGGGGTAAAAATAAAAGGCATTGATGCAAAACATAGCCAGCCTATGACAACAGACCACAACCAGCAATACACAGCACAATACAACACAACCAGCCCAACAAAACGCTACACACCACAACCAGCCCAACACAACACAATGCAACACAACCAGCCCAACACAACATAACACAAACAGCCCAACACAGTATAAAACAGCCAGCCCAACACAACACAACACAACACAGCCCAACACAACATAACACAACACAACCAGCCCAGCCCAACACAAACCAACACAACACAGCACAACCAGCCCAACACAAACCAACACAACACAACCAGCCCAACACAACACAACCAGCCTAGCACAACACAAACCAACACAACACAACACAACCAGCCCAGCACAACACAACAACATACCACACAAAAACAGTTTTTTGTTTACACATTTTTTATACACATTTGTATACACATTTTTATACACCCAAATATACACCTTATGTGTACACCTTTTTTATACACCTTTTTATACACCCAAATATGCACAACCTACCTCATCCCAATTGCAGCATCACGTGTGGCCTCCTATCCAACACCTCGAAATGGACCCCAAGGACACGGTTGATATTGTGGTAAGTCTCAACCCCTGACACACCTTACAAGGTGGGGCAAGACCCTTTCAGCATATCTGGCCACCCACAGGCTGGACCAGCTACTATCATGCTGACAGTGGGCAAATAAATGATAACTCCTGGTGGGGCGTGGGATTAAGGCCCTGTCTTGCGGGGGTGGAGAACGGGCTGCTACGATACCTGGACAGTGCTACCATGGCAGTTGCACTTTTGTTTACCGCGAACACTGCGAAGGCGCACCCGTAGGGATTCGAACCCCGCACCTTCTGCCTGATTTTAATGAACTTTACTATTGAGCATTGTATTATTTTTATTATTATTTATTGGAGTGTGTTGGCAACGGAATAAAAGGTGGCAACGATGGAGCTAACCGGAGCGAGTTAGTTACACGACTTATGGATGAAGTGTCAGGCTTCAATACTTTCTCGGTCGGACAAACGGACAAATGGGTGAATATGGGGGCACCAAAAACAATTGTGCTGTGTATTGTTGCGCCAAAAACAATTGTGCTGTGTATTGTTAATATTGTAGCTGAATATTGCTGTGTTTAATGCACATATTGTACATTACATACATCAAGTGTATGAAAGTGTTTAATGTAAATATTGTCGCTGCATATTAATGTGTTAAATGTCAATATTGTAGGTCAATATTAATGGTTTTAATGTAAATAGTGTAGGTGAATATGAATGTGTAAATTGTAAATATTGTAGCTAGATATGAATGTGTATAATGTAAATATTGTGGCTGGATATTAACGTGTTTAATGTGAATATTGTTGCTGAATATTAATGTGTTTAATCAGGTTTAATGTAAATATTGTAGCTGAATATTATGTGTTTAATCAGGTTTAATGTAAATATTGTAGCTGAATATTTATGTGTTTAATCAGGTTCAATGTGAATAGTGTAGCTGAATATTTATAATACATCACAACCAGAGGTGTGGCATATGGAGTGCCTCAAATTTATCCCTGTGACTGCCCTCAGTCAGGGTACTACTTCTTGCCAAATTGGTCAGCGCTTAAAGCGCACAAACGTCAAATTGGTCAGCGCTTTTTAGTGCAAAAAGCGCAAAATCTGCGCGCTGCGCCCACAGGGGGTTGAAAAAACTGCACGAAACGTGCAGAGGTGCTCAAAAAGGCAGCGCGGCGCGCGCTTAGCAGTACCCTACCCTCAGTCTTTGTAAGACACCACTTTTGTTTTGTGCGACACGCCGCGAATTGAGCGACTCGGTATGCCCCCCAAACTCCGTGAAGCGCAAACAATCGTTTTGCCGTTGGGGGCCCTAATTTATTGCTACAGTGATCATTTTATTCTACAAGACCACGTATGCCGTTTAGTCTTGTCATGTGCTATGCCTCAAACATGTTGAATCGTCATGTATTGTCATGTCTTATTGTCATTTACTCTTGCCATTTACTATTGCCATTTTATTATTGCCATGTATTATTGTCATGTATTGTCATTTACAACACCACCTAAGCCGTTTAGTCCTGTTGTCATTTATTATTATCCTTTATTGTCATTTATTATTGTAATTTATCGTCATTTATTATTGCCATATATTGTCATTACTTATTATCCGTTATTGTCACTAATTATTATCCGATATTGTCATTTATTATTATCATTTATCGTTATTTATTTGTGCCATGTATAGTGATTAAGGATTGTCATTTAGTGTCATTTAGTGTCATTTAGTGTCATTTAGTGTCATTTAGTTTTTATTGTCATGTATCGTCATTTATTGTCATTTTTATTGTCATTTATCGTCATTTATTGTCATTTATTATTGTCATTTATCGTCATTTATTGTCGTTTATTATTGTCTTGTATTGTCATTTGCTCATGCCTCTTCCTCTTTCCTTATCAGCTTGCATATTGTCATGATCAATGCCTCCAACCTGTCATCATTTGTTGTCATTTATAATCGTCATTTACTATTATCATTTATCGTCATTTATTGTCATTTGCTCATGCCTCTTTCTTCTCTTTCTTTATCAACGTGCAGATTGTCCAGATGCACGAGTCGTTAAGCCCTCCTCCAGACAGGCTTGACCAAGTTGCCATTGAGAGAGTAAGTCACCAACTTCCCATATGTTGATTTATAAATGTGGCAAGAAACGTTAAGCTATAATATCTATAGATAGATAGATAGATAGATAGATAGATAGATAGATACACCACATACTCCGGCCCCTGTCGTTTACAATTGCCAAGTTTCCGTAGAGAGAGTTCGTCACCAACTTCCCATGTGTTGATTTATAAACGCAACAATAAATGCTAAGCTATATTATCTCCATTTATATAGCACACACTCCGGCCCCTGTCATTTACAATTACCAAGTGGCCGTTGAGAGAGTAAGTCACCAAATTCCCAAATGTTGATTTATAACTGCGACAAGAAAAGTTAAGCTATATTATCTCCATAGCACAAACTTCGGGCCCCATGATGTTTAGTCGTTTACGATTACTAAGTTGCCTTTGAGAGAGGAAGTCATCAACTTCCCATGTGTTGATTTATAAATGCGACAAGAGACAATGAGCTATATATATATATATATATAGGGAGCGGCAGGGGGGGGGGGGGGGGGGGGGGGGGGGGGGGGGGGGGGGGGGGGGGGGGGGGGGGGGGGGGGGGGGGGGGGGGGGGGGGGGGGGGGGGGGGGGGGGGGGGGGGGGGGGGGGGGGGGGGGGGGGGGGGGGGTGGGGGGGGGGGGGGGGTGGTGTGGGGTTGGGTTGGGGGGGTTTGGGGGGGGTGTTGGGGGGGGGGTGGTGGGGGGGGGGGTGTGGGGGGAGGGGGGGGGGGGGGGGGGGTGGGGGGGGGGGGTGGTTTTTTTTTGTGGTGGTGTTTGTTTTGGGTGGGGGGGTGGTGGGGGGTGTTGTGGGGTGTGGTGGGGGGGTTGGGGGGTGGGGGGGGGTGTGGGTGGTTGGTTGTGGGTGGTGGGGGGGTGGGTGGGTGGGGTTTGTGGGGGTGGGTTTTGTTTTGGGGTTTTTTTGTTGGTGGTGTTTTTGTTTTTTGGAGGTTTGTCTAGGGTGGTTGGGTTGGTGGGGGGTGGTGGTTGTGTTTTTCGCTTTGGGTCGCTCTCCCCTTCCTTGTTCCTCTTGTCCCTGCTTCTCCATTTTTCTCCTTTCGCTCGCCCGCTTCTTCTATCTCGCTACCCCCAGCTCTTCGGTCCTATTACGTCCCTCCTCCTTTTCTGTTTCCGTGCCGCTGATTCGGCTCTCTATCTATATATCTATCTATCGCCCCCCTCCGGCAACCCTGTCCTTTTCCCTTCCGCCCCTCTTGCCTCGCTCTCCTTCAGTGCTCCCCTTTCCCCATTTGTAGGACCGGCATATCATATGAATTTTTACCAAAGTCAGTATGATATCCTATGTTAATCATACAATTTTCATCATATGATATTGTATATAATTTTAACTTTAGCCTAGTCAGACTGCCGGCATTATATGATATCATATTGACGGTTGGGAGGGTGGTAGGATGGAGTTGGGAGGGTGGTAGGAGGGGGTTGGGAGGGTGTAGTAGAGTCGTTGGTAGGTTGCTTACAGAAAAAAAATAAACAAACCAAACACCCTCACCCTAAAACCCCTTCAATGTAACCTAATAATATACATACAACTACAGTTGTCAATATCGTTATGGTTCCAAGATTATAATTCATACAATATCGTTATGGTTCCAAGATTATAATTCATACAATATCGTTATGTGGTGCCACTATTATAATGCAGACAGAATATCGTTATGGTTCCAAGATTATAATTCATACAATATCGTTATGGTTCCAAGATTATAATTCATACAATATCGTTATGGTTCCAAGATTATAATTCATACAATATCGTTATGGTTCCAAGATTATAATTCATACGATATCGTTATGGTTCCAAGATTATAAAGGCATTACATAATAAAATCGTTATGGTTCCAAATATATAATCATAAGTCGTTATGGTTCCAAGATTATAATTCATACAATATCGTTATGGTTCCAAGATTATAATTCATACAATATCGTTATGGTTCCAAGATTATATTCATACAATATCGTTATGGTTCCAAATTATATTTCATACAATATCGTTATGGGGTTCCAGAATGAATAATATGCATACAATAAATATCAGTAAATGGTTCCAAGATTAAAAAATTCAATTACAAATAATCTTTTATGGTTCCAAGATTATAATTCATACAATATCGTTATGGTTCCAAGATTATAATTCATACAATATCGTTATGGTTCCTAGATTATGATTCATACAATATCGTTATGGTTCCAAGATTATGATTCATACAATATCGTTATGGTTCCAAGATTATAATTCATACAATATCGTTATGGTTCCAAGATTATAATTCATACAATATCGTTATGGTTCCAAGATTTAATTCTACAATCGCGTTATGGTTCCAAGATTAAATAGTTCATACATTCGTTAATGGGTCCAAGATTATAATTCATTACAATATCTTATGGTTTCCAAGATTATGATACACACATATCCGTTATGGTTTATGGTTCCAAGATTTGATTCATACAATAATCGTTAATGGGTTTCCAAATGAAATCACAAATACAATATCCGTATGTTCCATAGATAATGATTCATACAATATCGTTATGGTTGTCCAAGATTTATGAATTTCATCATAGCGGTATGGTTCCAAGATTATGATTCCATACAAGAGCGTTAATGGTCCAAGATTATAATTCATACATGATCCGTTATGGTTCCAAGATTAATAAGTCAGACAATATCTTATGTTCCAAGATTATATAAGTCATAACGATAAGCGTTATGGTTCCAAGGTTATAATCATACAAGATCGTTATGGTTCCAAGATTATAAGTCAGAGACAATATCGTTAGGTGCCAAATTTATAATTCATACAATAACGTTATGGTTCCAAGATTATAAAATTCATGATACCAATATCGTATGGGTTCCAAGATGAATGATTTAATATTTTATATAATACAATATCTTATGGTTCCCAGATTATTGATTCATTATAACAATAGCGTGAGTTCAAGATTATAATTCATACAATATCATTATGGTTCCAAGATTATAATTCATACAATATCGTTATGGTTCCAAGATTATAATTCATACAATATCGTTATGGTTCCAAGATTATAATTCATACAATATCGTTATGGTTCCAAGATTATGATTCATACAATATCGTTATGGTTCCAAGATTATGATTCATACAATATCGTTATGGTTCCAAGATTATGATTCATACAATATCGTTATGGTTCCAAGATTATAATTCATACAATATCGTTATGGTTCCAAGATTATAATTCATACAATATCGTTATGGTTTCCAAGATTATCAATTTCATACAAGATATCGTTGTGGGTCCAAGATATAATTCCATCAATATCGTTATGGTTTCCAAAGATTAATATACAACAAGAGAGTTAATGGTTCCAAGATTATGATTCATACAATATCGTTATGGTTCCAAGATTATAATTCATACAATATCGTTATGGTTCCAAGATTGATGTTCTACATAGCGTTAGGTTCCAAAATTGGATTAGAACAATTCGTTATGGTTTCCAAGAGTATATGAGTCATACAAATACATGGTCGGTATGTTCCAAGTTATAAGTCAATACAATATCGTGGATGGATGGTTCCAGATTAGAATCCATAAATTATCGTATGGGTTCCAAAGTTAGATTCATACATACAATAATTCGTTGTGGTTCCAATGTTCCCAAGATTATAATTCATACAATATCGTTATGGTTCTAAGATTATGATTCATACAATATCGTTATGTTCCAAGGATTTAATTCATACAATAAGCGTTATTGGTGCCAAAATGATAATTCCATACAATAGCGTTATGGTTTTCCAAGATTATAATTCACACAATATCGTTGATGGTTTCCAAGATTATAAATTCATACAATTCGTTATGGTACCAAGAGTTAATTCATTCATACAATAAATCGTTTATGGTTCCTAGATTAGATTCATAACAATATCGTTATGGTGTTCCAGGTTCCAAGAGTATAATTCCATACATTCGTTAGGTTCCAAATTAATAATATCTAAATATCGTTATTGGTTTCCAAGATTATAATTCATACAAATAAACGTTAGGGGTCCAAGATTAATAATTCAACAATATCGTTATGTTCCAAGGATGATAAGTCATACAATAAATCGTTATGGTTCCAAGATTATAATTCATACAATATCGTTATGGTTCCAAGATTATGATACACACAATATCGTTATGGACGCAGATTTGATTCATACAATATCGGTTGGTCCACAAGATTATATTCATACAATATCGTTATGGTCGCAAGATTAATGATTCATACAAATACTCGGGATGGTTTTCCAAGATTATATTCATACAAAGCGTTATGTTCAAAGATTAGGAGTCATACAATATCGTTATGGTGCCAAGATTATAATGCATAAAAAACAAGATCGTTTGGTTTTTCCAAGATTATAATTCATACATTATCGTTATGGTTCCAAGATTATAATTCATACAGAATATCGTTAGGGTTCCAAGATTAATAATTCATACAATATCGTAGGGTTCTAAAGGTTCTAAATTAATGATTCATACAATAGCGTTATGGTTCAAGATTATTAATTCATACATATTCGTTATGTGGTTCCCAAGATTATAATTCATACAATATGCTTCCATACAATATCGTTATGGTTTCCCACGCAAGAGTATAATTCATACAATAGCGGTTGGGTCCAAGATTATAATTCATACATATCTTTATGGTTCCAAATTTATATTAATACCAATATCGTTATGGTTCCAAGATGATAATTGCATACAAGATCGGACAATGTTTAAAACCCAGGGGGGCCACCACGATATCGTACGATGTTTAATGAAAAATAAAAAAAAAAACCACGATATCGTTCGTGTTTAAACCCACCACGATATTGTACGATGTTTTAAAAAAACCCCACGAGATCGTAACAGATGTTGAAACAAAACCCACGATATCGTAGCGATGTTTAAACCCATATAGATCGTACGATGTGTTAAAATAACCCACGTTATCTCGTACGATGTTTAATAAACCCACGATAAGCTTACGATGTTTTATAAACCCACGAGACCCCGATATCGTACGATGTTTAAACCCACGATATCGTACGATGTTTAAACCCACGATATCGTGCTTGACAACCCTACATAAAGCATACACATACACAACACACATAAAACACACAGCAATACACACAACACATACAAAACACAGCACACACAACACACAATATAAACGACATTCACGGCACAGAACAACAATGCAACCTTTGGACAAACAATATATTAAATAAATACATACAATAAACAAACAAAAACAATCAATAATAATCAATACATACAGACAATAAACAATAAATAAACAGTAAAGAATAAAAAATAAATACATACAATAAACAATAAATAATCAACAATAGATACATACAATAAACAATAAATAATAAACAATACATACAATAAACAATAAACAATAAATAATAAACAATAAACAATAGATACATGCAATAAACAATACATAATAAACAATACATACAATAAACAATAAACAATAAATAATAAACAATAGATACATGCAATAAACAATAAATAATAAACAATAGATACATACAATAAATAATAAATAATAAACAATAGATACATACAATAAACAATAAATAATAAACAATAGATACATACAATAAACAATAAATAATAAACAATACATACAATAAACAATAAACAATAAATAAAAAACAATAGATACATACAATAAACAATAAATAATAAACTATAAACCAAAAACATGCTTTTACAACACAGAATGCAATACATAAATGAAACAAAGAAATAAATACAATACATATATTAATAAATGCAATCAATAAATAAATACAAGACAATACACAACTGCCTGCTTCTGCAGATCCTCCAGTCTTCCCTATCAGGAGAGCAGCACGTGAATGTAAGAGAGGCATGGCCACCACCACCACCACCACCACCACCACCACCACACACCTGCAGATCCTCCAGTCCTCCCTATCAGGAGAGCAGCACGTGAATGTAAGAGAGGCATGGCCACCACCACCACACACCACCACACCAGAGGTGGATCACGCCTCAACACACCACCACCACCACCACCACACACCTGCAGATCCTCCAGTCCTCCCTATCAGGAGAGCAGCACGTGAATGTTAAGAGGGGCATGGCCACCTCCACCACCACCAGACCACCACCAACGCCACGACACACCGCCCACCAACACCACACACCTGCAGATCCTCCAGTCCTCCCTATCAGGAGAGCAGCACGTGAATTTTAAGAGGGGCATGGCCACCTCCACCACCACCACACCACCAACGCCACCACACACCAACACCAACACCACACACTGCAGATCCTTCAGTCCTCCCTACCAGGAGTGCAGTACGTGAATGTTAGAGAGGCATGGCCACCACCACCACACACCACCACCACACACCACCACCACCACACATCACACACCACACACCACCACCACCACCACCACCACCACCACACCTGCAGATCCTCCAGTCCTCCCTACCAGGAGTGCAGCACGTGAATGTTAGAGAGGCATGGCCACCACCACCACACACCACCACCACCACCACACCTGCAGATCCTCCAGTCCTCCCTATCTGGAGTGCAGCACGTGAATGGTAGAGAGGCATGGCCACCATCACCACACACCACCACCACACACCACACACCTGCAGATCCTCCAGTCCTCCCTATCAGGAGTGCAGCACGTGAATGGTAGAGAGGCATGGCCACCATCACCACACACCACCACCACACACCACACACCTGCAGATCCTCCAGTCCTCCCTATCAGGAGTGCAGCATGTGAATGGTAGAGAGGCATGGCCACCACCACCACACACCACCACCACCACCACACACCTGCAGATCCTCCAGTCCTCCCTATCAGGAGTGCAGCACGTGAATGTTAGAGAGGCATGGCCACCACCACCACACACCACCACCACCACCACACACCTGCAGATCCTCCAGTCCTCCCTATCAGGAGTGCAGCACGTGAATGTTAGAGAGGCATGGCTGCCATTTGCTGATTGTGACCTGTGTGTTGCATCCTTCTCAGCTGCTGTCAAGGTAGGTCCCTCAATGGATGCATTGCGTTCGGGTGTAGAGCTTATTAGTGGTTGCATTGTGTTTTTGTGTAGTGCTTCTAGGTGCTTGTAGTGTTTCGTTTGTGAGCTTTGCGTTGCATCCTTCTCAGCTGCTGTCAAGGTAGGTCCCGTAATCAATTTGTCTTGTAAAAAGGGGAACCACGTGACTGTTCACCCTAAACCCTTAACCGTAAACCTGAGAGGCATGGCTTCCAGTCGTTTCGTTCGTGACCTGTGCGTTGCATCCTTCTCAGCTGCAGTCATGGTAGGTCCCGTAATCAGTTTGTCTGGGAGAAAGGGAACCACGTGAAGCCTTTTCAGTTGTGAATGGGGTTAATTGACAGGAAAGTATTATTTGTATAAGAAGATTTGCAGGGAAGAGAGGCATGGCTTACGTTTGCAGATTGTGATCTGTGCGTTGCATCCATCGCAGCTGCTGTTAAGGTCGGTCTCGTAATCAGTTTGTCATGTAGCCAAGGAATCACGTGCAAGTTAGAGGGGCATGGCTGCCACTTGCAGATTGTGATCTGTCCCATGCCTCCTGCTCAGCTGCTGTCAAGGTCGGTATCGTAATCTCTTTGTCTTGTAGAAAAGGAATCACGTGCAATTTAGAGAGGCATGGCTGCCATTTTCAGATTGTGATCTGTCCCATGCATACTTCTCAGCTGCTGTCAAGGTCGGTCTCGTAATCACTTTGTCTTGTAGAAAAGGAATCACGTGCAAGTTAGAGAGGTATGGCTGCCATTTGCAGATTGTGATCTGTCCCTTGCATCCTGCTCAGCTGCTGTCAAGTTAGGTCCAGTAGCCTTTTCAGTTGTGAATCAAGTTAATTAAAAGGGAAATCTTATGTGTATAAGAAGATTTGCAGGGAAGTGAGGCATGGCTGCCATTCACAGATTGTGATGTGTGTGCGTTGCCTCCTTCCTAGGTTCAGGAATTGGGCAAAAAAAGCGCAAGCAAAAATAACGCGTAGGCAAAATGTAACGCATAGGCAAAATATAACGTGTAGGCTGGTGCAGGCAAAAAATAACAGGCAGTTAACAAATAACGCGTAGGCCTGCACAAGCAAACAATAACAGGCATTTAACCAATAACACGTAGGCCTGCACAAGCAAACAATAACAGGCAGTTAACAAATAACACGTAGGCCTGCACAAGCAAACAATAACAGGCAGTTAACAAATAACACGTAGGCCTGCACAAGCAAACAATAACAGGCAGTTAACAAATAACGCGCAGGCCTGCATAGGCAAAAAATAACGCGCAGGCCTGCATAGGCAAAAAAATAACGCATGGGCAAAAATTGCGTTATACAGTGAGGACCACCATCTTTTGTATTGCAGGAACTTGTGTTGACGCAAAACCTTGTTGCACTAAAGATCCGCATTTGTACTTTTGTATTGCAGGAGCTTGTGTCAACGCAAAAGAAGGCACTCAAGATCCACATGTGTACTTTTGTATAGCAGGAGCTTGTGACAACGCAAAACCTAGCACTCTAGATCCACATGTGTACTTATGTATTGCAGGACCTTGTGACAACGTAAAACCTTGTTCCACTCAAGATCCACATGTGTACTTCTGTATTGCAGGAGCTTGTGACAACGCAAAACCTTGTTCCACTCAAGATCCACATGTGTACTTTTGTATTGCAGGAGCTTGTGACAACGCAAAACCAGGCACCCAAGATCTGTATTTGTAATTTTGTACTGCAGGACCTTGTGTCAACACAAGAACTTGTTCCACTCAAGATCCACATGTGTACGTTTGTATTGCAGGAGCTTGTGTTGATGCAAAACCAGGCACCCAAGATCCACATGAGTACTTTTGTACTGCAGGACCTTGTATCGATACAAAACCTTGTTGCACTCAAGATCTGCATTTGTACTTCTGTATTGCAGGAGCTTGTGTTGATGCAAAACCAGGCACCCAAGATCCGAATTTGTACTTATGTACTGCAGGAGCTTGTGTCGACACAAGAACGTGTCCCACTCAAGATCCACATATGCACTTTTGCAGGAGTACATATGTACTGTATTGTAGGAGCTTGTGACAGCGCAAAAACACGCACTCCATATCCGCATTTGTACCTTTGTACCGCAGGAGCTTGTGTTGACGCAAAAACAGGCATTGAAGATCCGCATTTGTACTTATGTACTGCAGGAGCTTGTGTTGACGCAAAACCTTGTTGCACTCAAGATCCGCATTTGTACTTCTATATTGCAGGAGCTCGTGTCGACGCAGGACCAGGCACTCAAGATCCGCACAACAAAGAAGACCATCTTGGACAGCCGCACCTTGCACGCAATGTTGAGGGACTACTCTGACGACATCTTGTCTGATGCATGTATGTCTATGTAGTTGTACATCTTGTCTGATGCCTGTATGTCTATGTAGTTGTACATCTTGTCTGATGCCTGTATGTCTATGTAGTTGTACATCTTGTCTGATGCCTGTATGTCTATGTAGTTGTACATATTGTCTGATGCCTGTATGTCATTGTAGTTGTACGTCTTGACTAGTACATGCATGTATGTATTTATGTAGTTGTACGTCTTGACTAGTACATGCATGTACGTATTTATTTATACATATTTTCTGATGCATGTATGTCTATGTAGCTGTACATATTGTCTGGTGCATGCGTGAACGTATTTATGTATACATATTGTCTGATGCATGTATGTCTATGTAGCTGTACATATTGTCTGGTGCATGCGTAAACGTATTTATGTATACATATTGTCTGATGCATGTATGAATTTATGCAGTTGTACATCTTTTCCGATGCATGCATGCATGTATCTATGTATACATATTGTCTGATGCATGTATGTAATTATGTAGTTGTACACCTTGTCTGGTGCATGCATATATGTATTTATGTATACATATTGTCTGATGCATGTATGAATTTATGCAGTTGTACATCTTTTCCGATGCATGCATGCATGTATTTATGTATACATATTGTCTGATGCATGTATGTAATTATGTAGTTGTACATCTTGTCTGGTGCATGCATATATGTATTTATGTATACATATTGTCTGATGCATGTATGAATTTATGCAGTTGTACATCTTTTCCGATGCATGCATGCATGTATTTATGTATACATATTGTCTGATGCATGTACGTAATTATGTAGTTGTACACCTTGTCTGGTGCATGCATATATGTATTTATGTATACATATTGTCTGATGCATGTATGAGTTTATGCAGTTGTACATCTTTTCCGATGCATGCATGCATGTATTTATGCATACATATTGCCTGATGCATGTACGTAATTATGTAGTCGTACATCTTGTCTGGTGCATGCATGTACGTATTAATGTATACATATTGTCTGATGCGTGTATGAATTTATGCAGTTGTGCGTCTTTTCCAATGCATGCATGTATGTATTTATGCATACATATTGCCTGATGCATGTACGTAATTATGTAGTCGTACATCTTGTCTGGTGCATGCATGTACGTATTAATGTATACACATTGTCTCACGCATGTATGAATTTATTTATTTATACATATTGTCTGATGCATGCATGTCTATATGTTGTTATGTCCGAGCTCCTTTGCTTCACTGCCAACCAAGAAGACCATATTGGACAGCCATATCTTGTACGCGATGTTGAGGGACTACTCTGACGACATATTGTCTGACGCATGTATGTATTTATACATATTGTCTGATGCATGCATGTCTATATGTTGTTATGTCCGGGCTCCTTTGCTTCACTGCCAACCAAGAAGACCATATTGGACAGCCATATCTTGTACGCGATGTTGAGGGACTACTCTGACGACATCTTGTCTGACGCATGTATGTATTTATACTATTGTCTGACGCATGTTGAGGGACTACTCTGACAACATCTTGTCTGACGCATGTATGTATTTATACATATTATCTGACGCATGTTGAGGGACTACTCTGACGACATCTTGTCTGACGCATGTATGTATTTATACATATTGTCTGACGCATGTTTGTCTATGTAGTTGTGCATCTTTTCTAACGCATGTATGTCTATTTAGTTGTACATCTTGTCTGACGCAAGTATGTTTATGTAGTTGTACATCTTGTCTGACGCATGTATGTAGTTGAGTAATTATACATTTTGACTGATGCATGTATGTATTTATTTATTTATTCACGCATATTGTATGCACGTTTGTAGGTATGCAGTTGTGCATCTTGTCTGTTGCATGCAGTACGTTAATCCCTGTATCCCTTAGGCGCCGCTCACCTCGCTCAATATCCCACCCTACCCCCACCCACCCCACCCACCCCCCACACATACTACTATCCCCACCCACCCCACCCACCCCCCACACTACTACTACCCCCACCCACCCCACCCACCCCCCACACTACTACTACCCCCACCATGACCACCGTATGTAAGTTACAGTCCAGGGGTAGGCCAAATAGGCTAAAGGGACTGGCACAGCCCTCATCCTCACACTACCTCTACCACTACCACTACCACTACACCACGACCACCGTATGTATGTTACAGTCCAGGGGTAGGCCAAATATGCTAAAGGGACTGGCACAGCCCTCATCCTCACACTACCACTACCACTACACCACGACCACCGTATGTATGTTACAGTCCAGGGGTAGGCCAAATAGGCTAAAGGGACTGGCACAGCCCTCATCCTCACACTACCACTACCAATACCACTACACCACGACCACCGTATGTATGTTACAGTCCAGGGGTAGGCCAAATAGGCTAAAGGGACTGGCACAGCCCCCATCCTCACACTACAGCTACCACCCACCCACCCATACCCCCCCCACCCCCCCACACACACATACCTCCCCACCCCACCCCCCCTGTGTCTACAGCCCTGTACCAGAGGGACCTTGCCCACCATCCCCGTCAGCTTCCTGTATTTGTATTCAACATGGGGCCTTCGCGTGGGGATGAAGTGGTCCTGCTGGATGGAGAGCACAAGGCTGTTGCCTTCTCTGATATGGTTATTGTGGTGAGTGGGGCTCTTTCCTGATACTCTCTCTCTCTCTCTCTCTCTCTCTCTCTCTCTCTCTCTCTCTCCTCTCTCTCTCTCTCTCTCTCTCTCTCTCTGCATTGACTCTCTGCTGTGGTGAGTAGGGCTCAAATCTGATTTGGTCATTGTGGTGAGTGGGGCTCTTATTTGATTTGGTCGTTGTGGTGAGTGGTGTGTGTGTGTGGTGGTGTGTTTGTGTGTGTGGTGGTGGTGTGTGTGTTTGGGTGTGTGGGTGTGTGGTGGTGTGTATTTTTGTTGTGGCTCCCTCCCCCCCCCCCCCCCCCCTCAGTATTTTGCATGTGAGCAGCGAGCCCCCTCCCCCCCCCCCCGTTATTGTTTTGCAGGTGAGCAGTGAGGTGGACTTTGTACCCAGCCACTTCACATGTGACTTTGAGTACCTGGAGCCCATGGGCAGTGAGGTGACCCGAGAGACACTAGCAGCTCTGATGACTGCAGGTGGGTGAATGGGCGGGGGAGGGTGGGTGGGGGGGGGTGGGGGGGAGATGGGAAGGGGAGAGGGGGAGGGAGCGCAATACTGCATTACTCGTGACAAACTGTCAGCCTTAATGACTGCAGGTGGGGGCATGTGTGTATGTTACAGTCCAGGGGTAGGCCAAATGGGCTAAACAGACTTGCTCAACCGTGACAGTAATGGCGCAAAACAATAAGTGTGTGTGGGGGGGTGTGGGGGGGTGGGGGGGGGGGGATGAATACGTCTTGGGTTTGGTGGTTGTGCACTCAAACCAACAGCAGCAAAAACAAAAACAACCTCTAGACCTTTTCATGGCTGCTAAAACAAAAAAGGAACAAAACAAACATTCAAACAAACAAATGACTATCAAAAAGTAATGATAACGCCTGGTGGGGCGTAGTGTTAAGGGAACCTGTCGAACGCGGGTAGAGAGCGGTCTTCTACCTCAACTGGACAATCTACCATCGCGGTTGACAACGACCTGCAGCGCTAAGAGCAACCGTAGGTGGAATAAACAAATGACTAAAAAAAGGTAATGATAATGCCTGATGGGGCGTGGTGTTAAGGGAGCCTGTTGTACGCGGGTGGGGAGCGGTCTCCTACCTCAACTGGACAAGCTACCATCACGGTTGACGACGACCTGCAACACCAAGAGCAACCGAAGGGGGAGTCGAACCCCCGACTCTTCATTCTTATAGTGACTTAGTCTACCACTAGACCAATGTATATCACTGAAAGAGGCTACAAATGACTAAGTATGCAAGCCAAACGAATATGTGGCATATGAACATATCCCTAAAACACCACCGCCACATGCAATTCAGCAATTGTGCGTAGGACTTGTTCATAGTTTTTGGCGAAGCCCCTTCTTCAAGGGGGCCAGAGCCCCCAGGGTTACCCATTAGTCCGTCTGACTGACCGACCGACCGACTGACCAAATAATTGTAGCATGACACGTCAGCCAACGGTCTCATTACTAACTGGCTTCCGTGGCCACCTGTCTCTTCGTTACAAACACTCGCTGCCAATTTTTGGCATCGCTTGCGACGGTGCATAGAACTTGTTATTTTCAGCTACAAGCAGCAGCTTCTAGGCAGCTCCCTGAGCCAGCCACTGGGCTAGGCCCCAAGACTTCAACAGTTCACCAGCAGGGCTCCTTGCTCTTCTACCGCGCTCATCATAGCTGTCAGCAGCTTCACACATCCTGCCCCCCCCCCCCCCCCCCCCCCCCATCCACACACAACCACCCTCCCCTGTAATCACCCTTTCTTGCACCTCAGCCCTCTGGGCCACCAGCAGGGCTCCTTGCTCCTCTACCGCATTCATCATAGCTGCCAGCAGCTTCACCGCACTCACACAGCCTTCAGTTCAGTTCACCAGCAGGGCTCCTTGTTTAGCCACTGCAGTCAACTTCAACAGTTCTGGACAGTGGATTCTGTCAGCTTCCAGACGCATTAGGTTGCGTCAGCTTTGGCTGAATAGCCAGTCAGGGGAGATGCCTGGAAGCTGCTGCTTATAGCTGAATCCCATGCACATCACTGTTTCAAGCGTCATTAGCAACAACAACACTAGCAAGAGGGGCAATAACAACAGCAACAACAACAGCAATAATAATAATAATAATAATAATAATAATAGCAGCAATAACAACAACATCAACAACGATAATAGCAGCAACGACAACAGCAGCAACAACAGCAACAACAACAACAGCAGCAGCAACAGCAGCAGCAACAGCAGCAACAACAACAACAACAACAACAACAGCAACAACAACAACAACAGCAGCAACAACAGCAGCAACAACAACAACAACAGCAGCAAGTCCTGTGTACACACACCCTTCACACACTCACCACCCACCACACCACTCAACACTCAACACCTACCTTGTAGGTTGGGGCGTGCCCGAGACCTCCGCCTTCTACACAGAAGCCAACAACAACAGCAACAACCACCACCCCTCCCCACCATCCCACCACCCACTCACCACACACACCACTCACCACCCACCACACACTCACCACCCACCATCCACACACCACTCACCCACCTTGTAGGTTGGGGCGTGCCCGACACCTCCGCCTTCTACACAGAAGCCAACAACAACAGCAACAACAACCACCACCCCTCCCCACCATCCCACCACCCACTCACCACACACACCACTCACCAACCACCATACACTTACCACCCACCACACACTCACCACTGACCACTTACCTTGCAGGTTGGGGCGTGCCCGACACCTCCACCTTCTACACATAAGCCAACAACAACAACAACAACCACCAACCCTCCCCGCCATCCCACCACCCACTCATCACTCTCCATCCACACACCGCCCACCACACACTCACCACCCACCATCCACACACCACTCATCACCCGCCTTGCAGGTTGGGGCGTGCCCGACACCTCCGCCTTCTACACAGAAGCCAACAACAAAAGCAACAACTACCACCACCCCTCCCCACCATCCCACCACCCACTCACCACACACACCACTCACCAACCACCATACACTTACCACCCACCACACACTCACCACTGACCACTTACCTTGCAGGTTGGGGCGTTCCCGACACCTCCACCTTCTACACAGAAGCCAGCGGCACCAACCACAACTATTTCTGGTCCGTGGGCAACACCCCCTTCAGCCCCCTGTCACACCGGAAGGGGGTCTCAGCACCCCTCCAGAAGGCCTTGAAACGGAAATTTGTCCTGGCAGCCCTCAACGCCATCCCACCACCCACTCATCACACCCACCACCCACCATCCACCATCCACACACACCACTCATCACCCGCCATGCAGGTTGGGGCGTGCCCGACACCTCCACCTTCTACACAGAAGCCAGCGGCATCAACCACAACTATTTCTGGTCCGTGGGCAACACCCCCTTCAGCCCCCTGTCACACCGGAAGGGGGTCTCGGCACCCCTCCAGGAGGCCTTGAAACGAAATGTTGTCCTGGCAGCCCTCAACGCATCTGTGGCCAAGATTGACCGACTGCTGGCTGGTTTTGAGAAAATCTCCGAGTAAGTGCAGAACGATAGCAGCACAACACACACATGCAAAGACACACCTGCACACGCCCACACGGTCGCATTCAAATTCACACACTTCAAATCCACGTTGTCCTGCCGGCCCTCAACGCATCTGTGGCCAAGATTGACCGACTGCTGGCTGGTTTTGAAAATATCTCCGAGTAAGTGCAGAACGATAGCAGCACAAGCACACACACATGCACACATATAGACACACGGTTGCATTCAATACGCACACTTCAAATAAATGTTGTACTGGCGGCCCTCAACGCATCCGGGCCAAGATTGACCGACTGCTGGCTGTTTTTGAGAAGATCTCTGAGTAAGTGCAGAGCGATAGCAGCACAACACACACATGCACACATACAACCACGAACGCATGCACACACGCATGCAAGAACACACACACACGGTCGCATTAAAATTCACACACTTCAAATAAATGTTGTACTGGCGGCCCTCAACGCATCTGTGGCCAAGATTGACCGACTGCTGGCTGGTTTTGAGAGGATCTCTGGTTTTGAGAAGATCTCCAAGTAAGTTCAGAACGACAGCATCACAAACACACACATACACACATGCACACATAAACACACACAGTTGCATTCAAATGCACACACGCATGGCCGCGTTCAAATGTACACACACACATGGCCGCGTTCAAATGCACACACACACACAGTCGCATTCAAATGCACACACGCATGGCCGCGTTCAAATGTACACACACACATGGCCGCGTTCAAATGCACACACACACACAGTCGCATTCAAATGCACACACGCATGGCCGCGTTCAAATGTACACACACACATGGCCGCGTTCAAATGGACACACACACAGTCGCATTCAAATGCACACACGCATGGCCGCGTTCAAATGTACACACACACATGGCCGCGTTCAAATGCACACACACACAGTCGCATTCAAATGCACACACGCATGGCCGCGTTCAAATGTACACACACACATGGCCGCGTTCAAATGCACACACACACAGTCGCATTCAAATGCACACACGCATGGCCGCGTTCAAATGTACACACACACATGGCCGCGTTCATATACACTCATGTGTACAGATTTTGACTAGACCAAGTGGCGTTGAATGGCTCCCTTAGATTGGCACCGAGCTTCTCGGTCAGCGCACTTTCTGGTCGTGATTTCTTTTTCTGAGAGTTGGACAACCTAAACTTGCCAGATTAATTTTTTGAGAGTTGATATGTGATGCCAATGAAATTAGCTACGTGTAAATACCTTTAAATCCATGTGAAAGTATTTTCTCTAGAAGTACATAAAAATCTCATACGTTTTCATACAGTTTATATGCATACGTTCACACGTTTATACGGCATATAAAAATCAAAATATACGTTTGCTTCCCAACCTTATTAAACACACATTGACTTTAACTTCCACACTTACACACTTAACTTACAAACTTGCCAACTAAAACATATACACCCTCATCTGCTGAAACAGTGGAAACCAGGTAAATTGGCGCACTACCTAACACACACTAACACACAACTATGCACACTAATACACACTTATACACTTACACACACCTATGCACACTAACACACACGTATACACACTAACACCCTCATCTGCTGAAACAGTGGCAACCAGGTAAACAGGCGCACTACCACTCACACACACTAACACACAACTATACACACTAATACACTTACACACACCTATGCACACCAACACACAAGTATACACTTACACACACATATGCACACTAACACACATATACACCAACACACACATATACACACTTACACACACCTATGGACACTAACACACACGTATACACTTACACACACATATGCATACTAACACACACGTATACAATTACACACACATATGCACACTAACACACACACATACACTTACACACACATATGCACACTAACACACACGTATACACCAACACACACATATGCATACGAACACACACATTTACACCAGCACACACCAATGCACACTAACACACACGTATACACCAACACACACATATGCATACGAACACACACATTTACACCAGCACACACCTATGCACACTAACACACACGTATACAATTACACACACCTATGCACACTAACACACACGTATACACTTACACACACCTATGCACACTAACACACACGTATTCAATTACACACACCTATGCACACTAACACACACATATACACTTACACACACATATGCACACTAACACACAAGTATACACCAACACACACATATGCACACTAACACACACGTATACACCAACACACACATATGCATACGAACACACACATTTACACCAGCACACACCAATGCACACTAACACACACGTATACAATTACTCACACCTATGCACACTAACACACACATATACACTTACTCACACCTATGCGCACTAACACACAGGTATACACTTACACACACCTATATCAGTTGTATGCACAATCATACACACATATGCGCACTTATACACTAACGCACCTATCGGGCATCTGTTGCAGATGGCCAATAGGTGCATCGGTAGAGTACACACACCAGCTGAAACGCACACAATCGCATATGCTCCATCAGTGACAACAAGATAGATCGGCGCAGTGTTCCCAACACACTTACACACATAAGCACACGCTAACACACACTTATGCACACTTATACACACGCCAACTAAAACGCACATATACACACATATACACACATATGCACACGTATACACACTTATACACAAGCCAACTAAAACGCACATAAACACACATATACACACATATACACACTTATACACACGCCAACTAAAACGCACATATACACACATATACACACATATACACACGTATACACACTTATACACAAGCCAACTAAAACGCACATATACACACGTATACACACTTATACACACGCCAACTAAAACGCACATATACACACATATACACACATATACACACGTATACACACTTATACAGAAGCCAACTAAAACGCACATATACACACGTATACACACTTATACACACGCCAACTAAAACGTACACACGCCAACTAAAACGCACATATACACACGTATACACACTTATACACATGGTAACTAAAACGTACACACCCTAATCTGCTCCATCAGTGACAACAAGATAGACCGGCGCAGTGTTCCCAACCACCACGAGGAGATCTTAGAGAGACTTGGCTTTGCTCTTCTCAAGGTTCAAGAGGTGGCCCGACTCATGGGCAAGTGGAAATCTGCAAAGGCTTATGACTATACCAAGTGAGTGGAAAGGGGGGAGGGGGGGGGCTGTGGTCAAGGTTCACAAGGTGGCTCGCCTCATGGGCAAGTGAAAATCTGCTAAGGCTTATGACTATGCCAAGACAGTGGGACGGGGGAGAGGGGGGGGTGGGGGGGGGGGGGGGGGGCAGGTCTCAAGGTACCACAGGAAATTTCAGACAACTAGACATCTGATTAGGTTCGAGACCACGCAAAGTGAGGAAGGGGGGGGGGGGGGAGGGGGGGGGGGGCTCAGGTATCAAGAAGAAATCTCAGAAACGGGAACATATGGTTGACAAGTGAAAATCTGATAAGGTTCTAGACTACGCTAAGTGAGTGAAAAGGAGAAGGGGAGGGAGGGGGGCGATAGGTGTCATTGATCTGTCGCCAAAGAAGATCGAATCATTCATTGTTTTCAAATGTTGGAGCTGGGGGGGGGGGGGGGGGGTTAGAATGGGTCCATGAAACCCATCAGCATTACGAACCAATTTAACCAACAAATCCCTTCAGCATGACCAACCAACCTAACCAACCAATCCCTTCAGCAGTCCCAACCAACCTAACCAACCAATCCCCCATTCCATCAAACCCTGCAGGTCTATGGTCCACAACATCAAGGGGTTGGAGAAGCTGGTCACACACACACACACACACAACCTCTCAATCACACACATACACACACCACACCACACCACCCACCCATCCATCGACCCATGCCCACCCACCCAGGTCTTAGGCCCACGACATCAAGGGATTGGAGATGCTGGCCGAGCGAGTGAATAAGGGCTTGAAGGCTCGAATCATGTGATCCCTTCAGCACTATCAACCAACCTGACCAACCAACCCCCTATCCCATCGAACCCCGCAGGTCTTTGGTCCACGACATCAAGGGGTTGGAGAAGCTGGCCAAGCGTGTGAATAAGGGCTTGAAGGCTCGAATCAAGTGCAAAGACGTCAGCAATCTCTGGTCTCTATGGTGGGCGCCTGTGGGTGCCATTGCTCTGTGGCCCTTTGCCATCTTGATACGCAAGAAGATAGCAGCTCCCAAGCTAGAAAAGCTGTATTAGCATAGAACAAAGGAGAATTAAAGGAGAAAAAAGGCTTGAAGGCTCGTATCAAGTGCATGGAAGTCAGCAACCTCTGGTAGTCTGGTCTCCATGGTGGGCACCTTCGCCCTGTGGCCCTTTGCCATCTTGATACGCAAGAAGATAGCTGCTCCCAAGCTAGAAAATCTATATTAGCCTAGAGAAAAGGAGAAAAGGGAAGAAAAAGGGCTTGATGGCTTGTACCAAGTGCATGGAAGTTAGCAACCTCAGGTAGTCTAGTCTCTATGGTGGGTGCCTGTGGGCACCTTCGCCCTGTGGCCCTTTGCCATCTTGCAAGAAGATAGCAGCTCCCAAGCTAGAAAAGCTGTACTAGCCTAGAACAAAGAAGAAGTCAGGCTTGAAGGCTTGTATCAATTGCAAGGACGTCAGCAACCTCTGGTCTCTATGGTGGGCACCTGTGGGTGCCATTGTTCTGTGGCCCTTGACCATCTTGATACGCAAGAAAATAGCGGCTCCCAAGCTAGAAAAGCTGTATTAGCCTAGATCAAATAAGAAGACAGGCTTGAAGACTTGTATCAAGTGCACAGAAGTCAGCAGCCTCTGGTCTCTATGGTGGGCACCTGTGGGTGCCTTCGCCCTGTGGCCCTTCGCCATCTTGATACGCAAGGAAATAGCGGCTCCCAAGCTGGTAAAACCATGTTAGCCCAGGTTAGCCTAGAGAAAAGATCAACATTTTATTTTATTTACATATACAAGCACATGTGTAGGAAACGGTAACTAATATTAGTGTTTGGAAAACGAAAATTAACTAAGATTATTTTAGTGTCACAATCATAATAGTTTTTCAAATATATATTCAAAATTCTGGTGAGACGGCTCGTCAGTCTAATATTAACTAATATTCACTTATATGATTCATTCACTAATATAAACTAACTTAGCCTTTCCCTACACATGTGTGCAGGAGAGCTACTTTATGTGGTCACTTGAAAGTTTCAAGTTGAAACCCTAATTAGCTGCCTAGTGTTATATTTGAAAAGTTTTAATTTGAACTTGAACTTAATTACATTGCCACAGTCGGCAATTTGGCTGCTCGACGTCTTCGGCTGCAAAAACAAATAGGAAAATGAACTGATTAGCTTTGAAAACTTTTATAGCAGTCCCACACAAATACGGGCACCTCAACCTTATTGCACTTAATATTGGTTTGGGTGTAAGGGTCCATACATAATCTACTGCCGTCATACGGTAGGATATATATGTACGTACATACGGAATGTATCTTATGTGAGCCTCTTTAGCGATTACAATGGTCTAGTGGTATACCAGGTTGCTAGTGAAAGAAGAGTCGGGAGTTCGACTCCCCTTTCGGTCGCTCTTGGCGTTGCAGGTCGTCGTCAACCGCAATGGTAGCCTGTCCAGTTGAGGTAGGAGACCGCTCCCCACCCGCGTACGACGGGCTCCCTTAATACCACGCCCCACCAGGCGTTATCATTACTATCTTATGTGCGGATATGTACGTAACAGTACCGGGGTAGCCTACAAGGCGCAAGTAGCACGAACTCAGGGCCCCGTTGGTAAAACGATTGTTTGAGGTTCAGTTCATCAATGATTTTTCTTGTTAAGCCCCTCCTATCACGGTTGGGCAGGTCTTATTTGGCTTACCTCTGGACTGTGACAAACATGCAAATGGAAATAAGGTGTGGGAGGGGGGGGGGGAGGGGGGGCAGCCCTCAGTTTTTTTAGTAATTCTGATTTGTTCGCGTTTACATTTTCGTGGAAATCTTGTTGTAATGCCGGAGACGGCAAACAGCCGAATAACCGTAGTGGCTGAGGCTGTGGAATTCAAGTTAGGCATTAGGGGTCATACATTTGTTTTTCCTCCTGGTAAACTAATACATATTCCATGTAAATTTATGTTTACTGCCGAAGACGGCGAGCGGCCAAATTAATAGCTGAAGCTGTGCACCTAGTTCAAGTTAAATCTGGACTATAACAGGCACTTATTTGAATTGAATGAATGTACCGTAATGTACGGTAACATAGCAAAGTAGAGCATAATTTTACAAGAGGACAAAGGCAGGAGGTATCATCCTGTGCCAAAAGTTGAATCAAGCCGATCAATTAATTCCGAGTATAGGAAGAACATGACATAAATATTTGTGATTTGTTGCAGGGTTGTTGCGATTATTTTTAGATTTTCTGAGCATCTAATTAGGGAGGGGGGGGGGGGGGGGGGGGGGGGGGGGGGGGGGAGGGGGGGGCTGCCCTCATTTGTTTTTTTTGCTACCTTATAAATCAGGTCCCCAAATTAAATTCCGAAACCACCCACGAGTAGACCACGCATGGCAAGGGCAGTCTACTGGCACCACTTTGGACCTCGTGCAATAAGTATCTACGCCCCCCCCCCCCCCCACCCCCCCCCCCCCCCCCCCCCCACCCACACGCACGCCACCCACCAATCGAGTGCCCCTTGTTTGCCAAGTACATCTGGAACAGGGTAATTCAAAGCGCGCGCTTTTGCGCTTTTGAGCGCTGACTTTTTGACCCCCTCTGCGCTTTAAGCGCATTGTTTTGCAACTCCCTGTGGGCGCAGCAAGCAATTTTTGCGCTTTTTACACTAGAAAGCGCAGATTTTTTGTTTTCAAGTGCGCTAAAGCGCTGGCCAATGTGACAATTTGAAGTACCCTGATCTGGAAGTACAACATGGCTGCCCACTGGAAGGGGAAGCATGGTCGAGAGGTGGCGCCAACTGGTCTGTGGGAGCTACAGACCGAGATAGAGTATATGGGGAAGCTGTCAAGTAGTTAAAGCCAGCCAGCCAGCCAGACCTAACCAGACCTGTCCAGACAGACCACAAGGGGCAGTGCAGCTGAACTATTGCTGAATTCATGATACAAAACAGACCATGTGTACTGTTTTGTTTTTAAATTCCGTATTGAGGTGTCTCTGCTGGGTCTGAATTTAATTCATTTTTCTGGCCGCCTTCCGTGACGGCAAAGGGTGACTTAGGTAGGAGGTACTTGGACAACCAGGGGGGGGGGGGGGGGGGGGGGGGCGGAATTGGTGTTTAACTTTCAAGCGATCCCTGCACGTAGATCCGAGGACGCCACAGTGGCGCCATTTTGTAAAAACCCCGAATACATATCTACGTTTGTTTTACAAGGGGTATTTATATTTAAGAGTGTGTGTGTGTGCGTGTGTGTGTGTGGGGGGGGGGTCAGCCCTCCTAAGGTTTTTGAGGCTTGGCGTATGCAGCTTTTTTACTCTTTTACTCCTGATGAAAGGGTCAAAATGATGCGCCCAAGGACACATCATAAGCAAGATCTATATATACCAAAATATACCAGGGATACTAGATATATCTACGTATATATACCAAACTATACTAAGGATAACATATATATCTATATATATCAAAATACACTAAGGATACTAGATAGATCTATATATTCCAAAATATAAAAGGATACTAGATAGATCTATATGTACCAAAATATACTAAGGATACTAGATAAATCTATACATACCAAAATATACTAAGGATACTAGATAGATCTATATATTCCAAAATAAACAAAAACGAACTCCCTTGTGTGACCCACAGCCACTCTTTCTTGCAGGAGGTAGATTCACACTTGCTTGCAGGAGGTAGATTCACAATGTCCTGGAGGAGGTAGATTCACACTCCCTTGCAGGAGGTAGATTCACACTTTCTTGCAGGAGGTAGATTCACACTTCCTTGCAAGAGGTAGATTCACACTTCCTTGCAGGAGGTAGATTCACACTTTCTTGCAGGAGGTAGATTCACACTTCCTTGCAGGAGGTAGATTCACACTTTCTTGCAGGAGGTAGATTCACACTTCCCTGCCGTGTAAACCAGGGTTGTTCAGGACTACAGGCTGTCAGCTACTAGCTACTAGCCGCATGCATGCTGCAAGGGCTGTATGCATGGTCTCAGGCAGGGTTGTTCAGGACGTTGCGTCCTCCGTCAGAGATGCAACGTCGAAGGGTCAGTTGCGCCGCAGGACACAACGCGGAGGGTCTGCAAGGCCTGAGATCCATTGTAGCAGATGTACTATGTACTTCTATTACATCAAGGTACAACAAGGCCCGAGATCCATTGAACTGCGAATGGAAAGGGAGAGCAAGTCAGCTAGCAGAATCACTAAGGACAGTTCAGTGGCAGTTTGTCATGTGGTTGTGATAGAATATGGACAATGTTTTGAGGGGAAATGGTATTGTGTGGAATGAGAGGGAAAGCACACCAGCTAGCAGCATTGAATTGAGTGGAGGGAGAGAGAGACCACGCCAGATAGCAGAATGGTTATGTGTGGAGTGAAAGGGAGAGCAGGTCAGCTAGTACCATTATATTGAGCGGAGTGAGAGAGAGACCGCGTCAGATAGCATACTGGTTAGGTGTTTATGGAGTTTAAAGGGAGAGCAGGTCAGCTAGCAGCATTATATTGTTTGGAGTGAGAGGGAGAGCACGTGAAATAGCAGAATGGCGTCGTGTGGAGTGAGAGGGAGAGTAAGTTAGATAGCAGAATGGCATCATGTCGAGTGAGAGGGTGAGCAGGTCAGTTAGCAGCATTATATTGTTTGGAGTGAGGGAGAGCACATGAAATAGCAGAATGGCATCGTGTGGAGTGAGAGGGAGAGCAAGTTAGATAGCAGAATGGCATCATGTCGAGTGAGAGAGAGAGCACGTGAAATATCAGAATGGCGTCGTGTGGAGTGAGAGGGAGAGCAAGTTAGATAGCACAATCAAAAGGGGTGGTTCAATGGCAATTCATGTGACAAAACATGAACAATGTTCGCTTTAGCCCCCTTTGGACCCCCCAGCGTCAGGTTTCAAGCCCTAAGTGCCCCCCGTGTCTCTCCGTCTGTCCAGGCGTTTGAACTATCCCGGGCACCTCCGCACCCGATCATTTGGCTCATAGCTGGAGTGAGAAGTAGAGCAAGTAAGATAGCAGAACCAAAAGGGGTGGTGCAATGGCCATTCGTCACTGTTTCATTTGAGGGCTATGCGTAGCAGCTTCTACCATCTGACCAGCTTCAACCAGCTTCTACCCAGAGCCATAAGCCAGTGACTGAGTCAAGCCCAAAGATTACAGCTGCACTGGAATGCCAGTCGTGCTAGCTCCCATACGAACCAGCTAGCTCCAGGTTTGGCCCAAGGGTGGGTGAAAGGAGCTGCCTAGAAGCTGCTAGGCACAGTCCCCAATAGAAACAGTGCAATTCGTCATGTGGTCGCGGCAGGACATGTACAATGGCTAAGTGGTTGCGGACG